>OY757923.1:4072624-4085124 GCA_963585895.1 Sepioteuthis lessoniana | reverse complement strand
CCCTTATCTAGAATAATTCAGCTTCATCGGTTATTAAGAAAGACTGATAGTTAAACAGATGATCGAATTAATAATGATAGACGGATAATCATATGAAATGTTACAAATGAATAGTTTTGAGCCCATTTAAATAAAAATTTAGACAGATCGATAGATAGACAGATACGAGGATCATTAAATAAGTTTCCAGACTTTTTCGTATTGGCACTTTTATTGATAGTACACCCATGAAACTCTAGTCCCCTTCCAAGTAATATCCTCCGGATGCAATGCCCTTGTACTGTTCCAACAACTTCTGGAAGGCCCCATGGAATTCCTCTTGTGTGAGCGTGTCAATGACCTTCGTCACAGCCTCTTTCATCTGCTCAATTGTCTCATAACAACAGCCTCTGAGCTTAGAGAATAACCAAAAGTCACAGGGAACAAGGTCTGGACAAAAGGGAGGCTGAATAACTGTCTTGATGCCCATCTTGGTCAAATAGTCTGTGACAACGATGGAGTTGTGGACTGGTGTATAGTCCTGGTGGAAATGCCACTGAGCCAATTTGAAGAGTGCTGGCCTCTTCCCAAGGAATCTCAACCTTTACTCCCTTAAAACCTCAACATAGTAACCCTAACCCTAACCCTTTGGCCAATCAACCCCTGGTCTATTGATTTCCTTACTCCTCCCACGCCTCTCATCATCCCTCACAGACTCCCTGCCTTCATTTAATCTCTTATGCCACTCAAAAACTGATGCTCAATTCATGCAAGATGCTCGAAAGGTAGTCTGAAGCATTCCATACGTTTCTGTGGCATTTTTTCCAAGTTTAAAACAGAATTTTATTGCATATCGTTCTACTAAAGTGTCCTTACGTCCAGATTGCATTTTTGAAATTCTCCAGCTGTGACAATCAGGCTTTAGTAGGTTATATTCCAATTGCTGCAGTAGCTGTTCATTTGAACCTGAAATCATAAAAATTGGTCAGTATATCTCATACGATGTATAGCAATAACTTACTGAATTTTTAAGAGTCTACGACAATTTTAAATGCCTGTACAAAAAGTCTGGAAACTTATTGAATGCCCCATGTAAATATAATTTGGATATTCTTAATAAAAAATTTTTGGGACTCTAGTTGTATCTCACTAATTCGAAACAGCATTACCAGCAGAAGTGGATTTTTAAAACTTTCCTATCAGTTGCATCTCAAGTAGTATCTTACACATCCTGATGAAAGAATAAAAACTGAATCGTTTAACATTGACAAATATTTCGACGAATAAAATTATCCTTAGAAGACCTTGCATTTTTTCCTCTCCATCCATTTTCATATGTAGACGAAGGTTCATAAATTGAGACAAAATAAATAGAACGTCACTTTTTTGTAAAAATGTTTCCCCATTAGTATTTAATACATTTCTTTCCGTGAGTTTTCCTTTAATCAGAGCACCTCTAAAATTCTTCGTGTTATATGTTGAGAATCTGCACCATCGCACTTATTTTAAAGTCCTCCACGTCCTCAAATCTTAATGTGTGGGATGATTTTTAGGGTTTAGGAAACAAGAAAACAAAAGCTTGGTCGGTTGAGCATATTCAGTTCTGCACTTCCACAATCCTTTGTTTCGATAAGAAAATTGCTGATCCAAACGAATCAGGAACTAGTACTGACTTATTTCGCCGTCTAGATAGTTTTCTAGATGTCAAGACATCATCAGACTTTTTATTTATATTTTGCTCAACCACTCACAAATTTTCGTTTAAGCTACAAATTCTAAAATTCAAGCAATTATTCTCGATACATATTTTGATCACACAGGGTAGACACCAAATATATGTTAGAAAGCATTTTCAGACTATAGACATTCATGATAGATACCTTACCAATATGCTTAAAGCTTTAAATATATCAATCCATCATTCCCACTTGAATGTATGACAGTGAAACATGGATATTAAGTAAATAAATCCGGGGTAACACGGAAATCAATGGAAAGAAAAGTTCTAAGTCATAGAAAAATCAACTTAGATGAGAGAGCTGATCAAGGTGAGAAAAATATCGCACTTATCTAACAATAAAACTGGTAGTAGGCATGACACATAGCTAGAACAAGAAAAAAAATAGTGAAAAGATTAATATAACAATGCTCAAGAAATAACAAGTATTTGAAGAAAAGACCTAGCTAAAGATTGAAAGGTGAGCTTGTGGCGTTTTCTCAAAAGATATTGTACAAAGGTGAGTCAAAAGTAATACCTTTTTTTTTAGTACAAGAATAATTACCTACACAGGAAAATGTATCATATAACAAAAGGAAGCTAGTCTTATGTGAATCACATTCCTACTTCTCAACATAGTCATCGTTTTTTTTAAGAGCCATGTTTCACCTTCGAATAAGAGCAATATATCCTTGACAGGTAAAATTCTTCATCACTTTAGTTTGTTTTTTTACCTCCCTGTCACTGACATGTTTGCCTCTTACACCCTCTTTCATGGGGCCGAAGTGATGAGAGTTTGAAGGTGCTAAATCTTGCCAATCAATGATATCCTCCTTCTGCATGACAATGTTTAACCTCACACAAGTATCAGGACAAGGGAGACAATCGCTCCATTCAGTTGAATAACCTTACCACTTCCTTCATACTTATCAGATTTAGCGCATTCAGATTATCTTCTCTTTCCTTATGGCTTATGGCAGTTCGAGATTCTGTGCGGGCTCCCAAATTCGGCATGAAATACCAGAAGGCCGAAGGACATATCGGCCGAAACGTGAATATAACAATAAAGATGAGGTCAATAGTCAAGGTAATACCAATTATCCAGCCTCTGCTCATAAATTTACACAAAGAGTAAACCTGGTTACTCTTTCTTGGATGAGTTTACATCTGGACACAATGCATTTGAAGCCAGAAAGAAACATTAATGCGGCTTGGAGTGTCCGTCAAGGAACAAGTCATACAACAGTAATCACAAAAAATTGGAGTGTCCATCAAGGAACAAGTCATACAACAGTAATCACAAAAAATTGGAGTGTCCATCAAGGAACAAGTCATACAACAGTAATCACAAAAAATTGGAGTGTCCATCAAGGAACAAGTCATACAACAGTAATCACAAAAAATTGGAGTGTCCATCAAGGAACAAGTCATACAACAGTAATCACAAAAAATTGGAGTGTCCATCAAGGAACAAGTCATACAACAGTTATCACAAAAAATTGGAGTGTCCATCAAGGAACAAGTCATACAACAGTTATCACAAAAAATTGGAGTGTCCATCAAGGAACAAGTCATACAACAGTAATCACAAAAAATTGGAGTGTCCATCAAGGAACAAGTCATACAACAGTAATCACAAAAAATTGGAGTGTCCATCAAGGAACAAGTCATACAACAGTAATCACAAAAAATTGGAGTGTCCATCAAGGAACAAGTCATACAACAGTCATCACAAAAAATTGGAGTGTCCATCAAGGAACAAGTCATACAACAGTAATCACAAAAAATTGGAGTGTCCATCAAGGAACAAGTCATACAACAGTAATCACAAAAAATTGGAGTGTCCATCAAGGAACAAGTCATACAACAGTTATCACAAAAAATTGGAGTGTCCATCAAGGAACAAGTCATACAACAGTTATCACAAAAAATTGGAGTGTCCATCAACGAACAAGTCATACAACAGTAATCACAAAAAATTGGAGTGTCCATCAAGGAACAAGTCATACAACAGTAATCACAAAAAATTGGAGTGTCCATCAAGGAACAAGTCATACAACAGTAATCACAAAAAATTGGAGTGTCCATCAAGGAACAAGTCATACAACAGTAATCACAAAAAATTGGAGTGTCCATCAAGGAACAAGTCATACAACAGTAATCACAAAAAATTGGAGTGTCCATCAAGGAACAAGTCATACAACAGTAATCACAAAAAATTGGAGTGTCCATCAAGGAACAAGTCATACAACAGTTATCACAAAAAATTGGAGTGTCCATCAAGGAACAAGTCATACAACAGTAATCACAAAAAATTGGAGTGTCCATCAAGGAACAAGTCATACAACAGTAATCACAAAAAATTGGAGTGTCCATCAAGGAACAAGTCATACAACAGTAATCACAAAAAATTGGAGTGTCCATCAAGGAACAAGTCATACAACAGTAATCACAAAAAATTGGAGTGTCCATCAAGGAACAAGTCATACAACAGTAATCACAAAAAATTGGAGTGTCCATCAAGGAACAAGTCATACAACAGTTATCACAAAAAATTGGAGTGTCCATCAAGGAACAAGTCATACAACAGTAATCACAAAAAATTGGAGTGTCCATCAACGAACAAGTCATACAACAGTAATCACAAAAAATTGGAGTGTCCATCAAGGAACAAGTCATACAACAGTTATCACAAAAAATTGGAGTGTCCATCAAGGAACAAGTCATACAACAGTTATCACAAAAAATTGGAGTGTCCATCAAGGAACAAGTCATACAACAGTAATCACAAAAAATTGGAGTGTCCATCAAGGAACAAGTCATACAACAGTCATCACAAAAAATTGGAGTGTCCATCAAGGAACAAGTCATACAACAGTAATCACAAAAAATTGGAGTGTCCATCAAGGAACAAGTCATACAACAGTAATCACAAAAAATTGGAGTGTCCATCAAGGAACAAGTCATACAACAGTTATCACAAAAAATTGGA
Source organism: Sepioteuthis lessoniana (assembly GCA_963585895.1). Taxonomy (NCBI): domain Eukaryota; kingdom Metazoa; phylum Mollusca; class Cephalopoda; order Myopsida; family Loliginidae; genus Sepioteuthis; species Sepioteuthis lessoniana. Next base: position 4,080,436 of record OY757923.1, on the reverse strand, counting down.
GTGTCCATCAAGGAACAAGTCATACAACAGTTATCACAAAAAATTGGAGTGTCCATCAAGGAACAAGTCATACAACAGTAATCACAAAAAATTGGAGTGTCCATCAAGGAACAAGTCATACAACAGTAATCACAAAAAATTGGAGTGTCCATCAAGGAACAAGTCATACAACAGTAATCACAAAAAATTGGAGTGTCCATCAAGGAACAAGTCATACAACAGTAATCACAAAAAATTGGAGTGTCCATCAAGGAACAAGTCATACAACAGTTATCACAAAAAATTGGAGTGTCCATCAAGGAACAAGTCATACAACAGTTATCACAAAAAATTGGAGTGTCCATCAAGGAACAAGTCATACAACAGTAATCACAAAAAATTGGACTGTCCATCAAGGAACAAGTCATACAACAGTAATCACAAAAAATTGGAGTGTCCATCAAGGAACAAGTCATACAACAGTTATCACAAAAAATTGGAGTGTCCATCAAGGAACAAGTCATACAACAGTAATCACAAAAAATTGGAGTGTCCATCAAGGAACAAGTCATACAACAGTAATCACAAAAAATTGGAGTGTCCATCAAGGAACAAGTCATACAACAGTAATCACAAAAAATTGGAGTGTCCATCAAGGAACAAGTCATACAACAGTAATCACAAAAAATTGGAGTGTCCATCAAGGAACAAGTCATACAACAGTTATCACAAAAAATTGGAGTGTCCATCAAGGAACAAGTCATACAACAGTTATCACAAAAAATTGGAGTGTCCATCAAGGAACAAGTCATACAACAGTTATCACAAAAAATTGGAGTGTCCATCAAGGAACAAGTCATACAACACTAATCACAAAAAATTGGAGTGTCCATCAAGGAACAAGTCATACAACAGTTATCACAAAAAATTGGAGTGTCCGTCAAGGAACAAGTCATACAACAGTTATCACAAAAAATTGGAGTGTCCGTCAAGGAACAAGTCAAAAAAAATATTCCAGGGATAAAAATATTTGATATAAACTTTGAACGTCACAAACCACAGTCTTTTGACAAACATTTAGGGGAGATAACTCTAGAAAAACAATTCAGAATCAACGAAAACTCGGAATATCCATTTTTTTAAAATCATTTTATTAGAATAAGAAATCTTAGAATTGTGGACGAAGGTATTCCACATGAACTAACATGAAATTAGAAATTACTTTTTGGTAACAATTCCCATCCTATTTTTTAAACTTGTCTTTTGTTATGATGTAGGTTCCTTTAAGGTATAGCTCCTCGGTTGGTGTAATGGTTAACAAGCTAGACCTGCATATCTTCACGAGTGAGTGCTCCATTCATTCGGCCATGTGCTACATCGGAGCAAAATGCTTCGTCAATTGCCCTTTAAAGTAGAACTTTGTCGGTTGGGGTTGTATTTCCAGCTAAGAGATATGATCTCCACGTACCCGTCTCCAAAAATTGATGTTGGATATGATACTAATACTACATCCGGAAGAGTGACTTCCGCTCTCGACAATATGAAAAAGGTAGAGTCACCCTTTGTTGTTATTATTCCTCGGTCTGCCTTGACCTGGAATGCTAGTACCTGTTAGGGTTCCATCATAGGATCAAGTATATGTTTGAAAATTATTTGAATAAGATAAGAATACTTGAAACCTATAACTATGGGCAATTTATTTGTATTAGCTAACCATACTTGATACTATATAACTACAAAGAAATGATTATTATTTGATAGGGATGGTTATTTGAAGCCATGTAATTGTCTATAGATTATAAGTATTAAGATGAGTGAAGTAAAGATGTTCTTGTTTACAAATATTTGTCATTCCTTACTTGAGACAATATAATTGCTTGAAAAAAAAAAGACTAACTTTAGCATTAAATAATCCAATAAGGGTTGACATGCTGTAAAACATATCACTCAATCTATCACACTTTAAAGGTAATCCTAAATGACCGGAAGAGTTGGTGGGTTGGGTCTTATGACATATTAACTTTTGTAGGTCATTTAATGCCTAATCCATTTTTTTACAAATAAACAGTTCTATTTCAAACAATTCACTTTAGCATAAGTACGCAGTTTAAATGCAAGTGAACAGTTTAATTGCCCAAAATATTTCTATTTTAAGCTGTTCAGTTTAGTCAAGTTTCAATTCAGACAATTCAGTTTCGTATAAGTATAGCTTTTGTCTACACATAATTAAATGTCAAAAAGTTTTATTTCAAGCATTTCATCTTAGCCTAAGCACGCAGTTTAGTTCTATTGCACTCATAGATAGGATCCTATCAAGTACTACGACTATGGGCCAGAGTGGACCAGGGAGCGATGGCAGTGAAGGAGTACTCTGCATTCCTCCAAGCTCCAGCATTACTGGAAAATAACTGTCAGATTGTTTAGTGTTATATCCAGGACAATTGTTGGAGGGTCTCATCCTTCTGCAGAGATGCAGTCGGTGTATTCTACGAAGGTAAGTGATTCTCCCAAACATTGCCCAATGTTGACTGTATAGAGGCCACTGAAAGAGTTAATACACAATTCTTTCTTCTCACAGGGGATGTCACTCACCAAGATTTCTATTGCAATGAAATTAATCACATAGATTCTAGATTACGATCAACAAAGCCAATGATAATCATGGATAAGTTGTACGTTATAATATAGTACGATTAAACGCTTTACAGGCCACTGGTCACAACTAGCTGAATTGGGGCATGAATATTTATCGATTTCACTAAACTTGCTTGACCTTTTCACCTAAGAATTCCGTCTTTTCAATTACCTGGAGCTTTTCTTATAAAATGAGATTCAAAAGTCAAGGAGTTGTATCTCAATCATTGAATTCTATAAAAGAGAAAAAAGTTTCTTTGGCAAAACGCAACTGCTGATAATTGTACACTTAGTGATTAAAAGAAATCTTTTTTTGTTTATATTCCAACCAAAATCCAACATACACACACAGAGAATGAGAGAGACAGAGACAGAGACTGAGAGACAGAGAGGCTTGTATGTAGATTGCACACTGTCTAAATCAATATACTGGAAAGTCAGAATAAACATTTTATTTTAGTTTAAAGTACAAACGCTCATGGTATAATGATTTCCGACCTAAGCAATAGACACGGTAATATGAGTTCAAATTTTTGGCGAGACCATTTCACCTAGCAATAATATTTTGGGGAAATGTATGAATCCAGTTATTCTTACTCCAGCTATGAACACGTCGTCGGACTGACTGGGCTCTTTAATCTTGGTATGGCAACTGATCTAGGAGAAGGAAAACTCTGAATCCAAACCCTTTAAACTTTCCTTAAAAAGTGATCTAGTGTCAGATCCTTCCCCGCTGGAGGGGTTGGTTAAGCATATAAAGTATAGACACGGAATCAAATCTACGGTAACGTATTCCATACATTTTCACTCAGTAGACCACGGCTCAAACTGAGGTGCACAATCCTCTATCATTGTAAAGATTTAAATAAACGCGTTAGACACGCCAAGATGAATTGATAAGAAGTCCACAAACACTGACCCGAAAAGTCTTTAACATCAAATTAAACCATTCCCTAAAACACCAAATTGAAAGAGAATGAATAGAGGACTTCATGCAAAAACATCTAAATAGATAAATGTCGAAAAATGAATCCCTTTTTTGACAGAACTGGCATGGTCTACATGCACTGGGTTCCCACTGGACAGACACTCAAGGTTTTAAAGGAGTTCAGGAAGAGATTCCGTCGAAAGAGGTCAGCACTCTTCAAATCGGGTCGGTGGCATTTCCACCAGGACAATGCACCAGTCCACAACTCCATTCTTGTCACAGACTATTAGACTAAGATGGGCATCAACACATTTCCTCAGCCTCCCTATAGTCCATACCTTGCTCCCTGTGACTTTTGCTTATTCTCTAAGCTCAGAGTCTGTCGTTATGAGACAATTGAGGAGATGAAAGAGGCTGTGACGAAGGTCATTGACACGATCACACAAGAGGAATTCCATGGGGCCTTCCAGAGGTTGTTGGAACGGTACAACAGGTGCATTGCAGCCACAGGAGATTACTTCGAAGGGGACTAGAGTTTCAATAAAAGTGCCAATACGAAAAAAGTCTGGAAACTTATCGTAAGCAAGAAATGATAATTTTCAATTTTATTATATATAAATCCTATAGTTGCATTTACAATAAATAATATATAGAGTATCCAATAATAATCTATATATTGATTATTACTCATAACCTTTGTTCGTATCTAATTCTATCATAAATTCAAGATCAATATATAATTGCATATTGTTGATAACAGTATAGCTGTCACCGAGGAATCTTCGGAGCTCTTTTTCTTTATCTTGTTTCGCCTTCGATAGCATGTTGTTGAGGCTTATCATAACTTTAGAGCTCATCAAGTTGTTGAGTTAATAAGATCTTCAGTTGGCCAATGTACAATAGCTTATGCACACTATCCTAGAAATGATTGATGAAGTTCGTACAGGGCAATTCTATCAGAGTTGAACACAATGTTTGATTTGAAGTGTCAGCATCTATGTTGAAAAACATCCCTATTATTTGCGTGGGAGGTTGGAAGAAAATTTCACTTGGCTGCGGGGAGGGTACGTGGATAATCGTCACGTGGCAACGAACAAACAAGCCGAATTATTATGTAGATAATTAATCACTAATGAAATATCATTTCTTATAAGACGTTTAATAACTTGCAGATTTATTATTACAATTCTTTATATAAGTAACGAGGGAATGCTCGTAGTGTAGAGGTTAAGGTGCTGGACTGCAACATTACAGTTAGTGAGTTCGATTTCCAGTCGCGCTAATACATTCACTTTTGGACTAATACTCTCGGGAAAGGTATGAACCTCCTTATTTCTCCCAGCTCAATGTTAAACAGTTATACTGTTGTTCTTCTGAATTGATGACTTGGGCAATAAATAACCTATGAAGACTGATATGCCATTAAGCAAAAAAATCAAGCAAACAGTTTTGTAACTGCTGATGAAGAAAGTGATGTTACGATCAAGTTAACGTTTCTTATTTCTTTCTTGGATGAAAACAAAAAGAACAAAAAATAGTTCCGTTAATTTCTGATGAAAGAAGATTGCTGTTATATGACTGATAGAGATCTCTTTGGATTTATCGTACAAACAAAATAATGGCAATTCCAATTGACCGGACAGGAAAGCACTCAGCTGATGTTGCCGGGCCGAGATTTTTTTTCAAAATCAAAAAATGCGTCTCTGCGCACAGGCTCCGCGCACTGTGATATGTTGATGGAATTTATCACAAAAAAATAGAATTAAAAGTAATTTTTCGACCAATCTATGATCTTTGCAGTAAAAAACAAAGAAATATCAAAGTTGATCTAATTTGAGGAAGGGAGAACTATAAAAGATGAGATTCCTTCGAGGTCCAGACAGAGAAGAACGCACAGCCAGACCCTAGACATCGGCCGGTCGCCCACAGCATTAAACTTCACACAACTCTCGTCTTAAACTCCCTAGAATAGAAGCCACGTGACCTGAGAATCACCACTCCTCCTATATTCGACTTCTTCAACACCGACGTTTCTCCTTCCCTGACGACATAAACTTTGGTTGACCGCGTAAGTCTGTGACTCACCCCTACCAACACAAATATTGGAACATTTTTTATTTCTCGATACCTCTACCATTCAACACACATCACATTTACTATACAAACCGTACATACGTGTAAACAGGATTTGGCATTAAATAACCTATAGAGGTTGATATGCCATTAAACCCAGTCAACCAACCAACATCAAATTTCCTAAAATTAACTCATTCTTATCTATAAAACTACGAACATTTTTCTTCTCAATTTAACATACCTTCTTATATTCACCAACACAATTATATGAACAATTTGTTTCTTTATTTTTGTTAATACACTTGTTAAATTTGTTCCCTTGTCTTCTTTTTGCTTGATTTGCAACTCTGTGTTTTGTCCTTTCCCTGCAACTATTCGTTTGATATAGCATTACTTCAACTTATTTTGGATACACAACACATATTATTATACCTATATTTTAAGTGATTGCTTGGAACGAATAAAAGAAAAAAATATTCACTCTATTAGGTCAGATGTGTGTGGAGAGTGCTGCGTTTGCATAATCCTGTGTGTAATATACCCATGATACGGATATGTGAAACGTACATAGAATGTTCATAACATATATACATAGAACATAGGAATCCTGAAACACGAAAAACACTTACGACTTCTTAGTTCAGATACGAAACTTTTTATTACCTATGAGTTAAAAGGTTTTTCGACATAAGGAGAGAGATACACCTGACTTTTCCATCTGTCCCAAACCACGTGTGCACCCGACACAAGGCCACAGCGAGCTAGCGAAAGTTAACCTTCTTCTTCCGAGGCAGGAACACAACTAACTGACTTTTCTCAAATCCCCCAAAATCCTCCGCGCACGCTTCCGGTGCATGACGTCATTCACATCCCCAAGTCACGTTTACTATCTGGGATTTTTATTTTGACATCTCTGAATGACACATTCCCCCCCCCCGCGCGTGAACACCGGCACTCATGTTGCACCTAACTAACCCATTCACCAAGCGAAAGGTTCCGAGCCTAACTAAACCGAAAGGCAAGATATATAAAACGAAATCTCTCGGCCATTATATTACCTGTGTTTCGCCAAAAAGGTCTTTTCAAAAGTAGCGAAACTGGCATCATATTGTTTTAATTGGCATTGACTAGTTTAAATTTTGTCAAAACATCATCACTTTAGATTTTAAATGTCCTAATCGAAAAGAAAAGGTCTCGATAGTTTTTTTTCACACCTTAAACTAGTTTTTCTTTTTGTTTTATCTGCTGATACAAAAGACGTTTCAAATCCGAACGAGATAAGTTCAACTATAGTGGAGGTGCCCGTAGTGTAATGGTTATCGTCGTAGGAAATGGACTCGGCGACACGAGTTCAAATCCTGGAGTTCAAATCCCCTACCAACACAAATATTGGATTGCATTTCACATAGCACTAATACCCTTGGGAAAGGTATGAATCCAATTATTCTCCCTCCAGCTATGGGTAAATAGTAGGACAGACTAGGTTCTTCAGCCTTAGTGAGGCAACTAGTCTAGGAGAAGGAAAACTCTGAATTCAAACCTGTTAAACTCCGCTTAAAAATTGACCTTGTGTCATATCCTGCCCGAGCGGAGGGGTTGGTAAATATGATAAGTTCAACTATATTTAATATTATTTATCAATGTTTTACAAATTCTAAGTATGCTCACAATATGAGACAAGATAAAGAATATATCAGAGAAGTAATTCAGAGTTTTACATATAAAAAGAATTGTTTCATGTCTTAAATGAAACGATACCTGATATATTTTCACTGAAATTCAGTGATGTGACATTTTCATTAGTATACACTGGTGTACTGTTGATCAGTTGGCTAGGGCTATACTATTTACCAACCCCTCCGCTCGGGCAGGATATGACACAAGGTCAATTGTTAAGCTGAGTTTAACAGGTTTCAATTCAGAGTTTTCCTTCTCCTAGACTAGTTGCCTAACCAAGGCTGAAGAACCTAGTCTGTCCTACTATTTACCCGTAGCTGGAGGGAGAATAATTGGATTCATACCTTTCCCAAGGGTATTAGTGCTATGTGAAATGCAATCAGTCTCGTCCAGGATTTGAACTCGTGTCGCTGTGTCCATTTCCTACGACGATAACGACTACACCGCGGGCACCTCCTAACTTGGCAAGGGCTATAGGATAAGCCAACTGCTCTTCTAAAGAGGTAAGACCCCACACC
>OY757923.1:4040124-4067624 GCA_963585895.1 Sepioteuthis lessoniana | reverse complement strand
AGTGTTATTCGAATTTGTTCCGTCGGAAACAATGGTTAAGAGGTGGTATGCTGACTTTAAACGCGCTCGTACAGACAAAAATGATGCTGAACGCCCAAGTTGCTCAAATTTGTCCAGGGAAACACCAAAAAACTCCACAAACTCGTTTTGGCTGATCGTAAATCAAAGTTACGCGAGACAGCAGAGGAGTTGAAGATATCCATATTTACCAACCCCTCCACTATGTCAGGATAGGACACAAGGTCAATTTTTAAGCAGAATTTAACAGGTTTGAATTCAGAGTTTTCCTTCTCCTAGACTAGTTGCCTCACCAAGGCTGAGGAACCTAGTCTGCCCTACTATTTATCCATAGCTGGAGGGAGAATAATTGGATTCATACCTTTCCCAAGGGTATTAGTGCTATGTGAAATGCAATCAGCCTCGTCCAGGGTTTGAACTCGTATGGCCGAGTCCATTTCCTACGACGATAATCATTACAGTCCGGGCACCTACAAAATTACTAACCCTAAACCTGCCGAGTTGAAGATATCAGAAGGCAGGGTATTCACTGTTTTGCAATTAGTCAATGAGAAAGCTGAGTTCAAAATGGGTGCCGCGTTGGTTCACAGTCGATCAAAAACAACAACGCGTCGACGATTCAGAACAGTGTTTTCAACTGTTTCAACCCAATAAAAAGGAGTTTTTGCATAGATATGTTACAATGGATGAAACATGGATCCACCATTTCACTCCGGAATCAAGTCGGCCGTCAGCTGAGTGGACAGCAGCAGGTAAAACTTGTCCAAAACAACCAAAGACACAAGCATCAGCAGGTAAGGTTTTGGCCTCCGTATTTTTGGATGTGCAAGGTATTTTGTTTATCGTTTGCCTTCAGAAAGGAAGAAACATCAATAGCGAATATTATATAGCATTATTGGTGCGTTTGAAGGAAGAAATCGCCACAAATTAAGAAGGAAAAAGTGCTCTTTTACCTAGACAATGTCACAAGTCGTTCACAACGATGGCAAAACTACACGAATTGCTTTTGCACCCACCTTATTCTCCAGATCTGTCCCCCGACGATTACTGACTATTTGCAGACCTCAAAAGAATGCTCCATGGAAAGGAATTTGTCTCCAATGAAGAAGTGATATCGAAAACTGAGGCGTATTTTGAGGCCAAAGATATCGTTCTACAAAAAAGGCATCGAATTGTTAGATAAACGTTGGAATCAGTGTATCACCCTAGAAGGAGACTATGTTGATGAATAAAGTCAATTTTTTTCCTAAAAGTTGTTGTTTTATTAGTTAGACCCGGGACTTATTCAGTGATGTATTATATATCATTTCCTTCTGATGTCTGTGCACACTATATGAAACTTGAAGTAACTAACTTCTGTTATTTATCATTATAATATATTTTAAAATTTCATAACTGTTCTGTGATGACAAAATTTCATGTGTATTTGTCTTTATATATATATATATATTCAGTAATGATATTTCATCCTTTATTCAAAAGAGAACTTCTTCAGAATAAAAGACGAAATGTCATTGCAGAAACTGTTGTCACTGCTTGATTTTTCCCCTTTTCCACATATTTTTCTCATCTTGTCAGATTTACCAAAATTGTCCTTTTCTCTCTCTCTCTCTCTCTCTCTATATATATATATATATATATATATATATATATCTTTAAAGAAAAAAAACAAAGACCGGTTAATTTAGGATTATTTTGTTTTATTTATCCATTGGATCTGAAGAAGTACTGTTATATTTTTCTTCGTGTTTTTGGTTCACACCAGAAACTGAAAAACAGGATGGAAATAAATTTATAATCCTAAATTAACCGGTCTTTGGTTTTTTCTTAAAGAAATATTGCTCTGTAAAAAATGACATTGAGCTCTCCACCGGGAAAATTTAAATGTTCAGCTCCTGAATGATTTTCTTGTCCTGAAGGAATTACTTCCAACTCTGGTTTAACTGGACCGAATAATACTTATATATATATATATATATATATATATATATATATATACATTGCAGAAACTGTTGTCACTGCTTGATTTTTCCCCTTTTCCACATATTTTTCTCATCTTGTCAGATTTACCAAAATCGTCCTTTTCTCCATATATATATATATATATATATATATATATATATATATTAGTTTTGTTTTATTCCGCTTTATCCGATTTGATTAAATTTATGTTATTTAATTTAAGCGATTTAATTCTAAAATCTTATAAAGGTGAAATAGACATTTCAGAACGCGACAGCAACATTTCAAATTGATCTTCTTTAAGTATTTTTTGTTAATCTTTTTATCGAGAGGTTTAAGAATTTGGAGATTTTGTATGGATTTTTTTGTGTGTGTATGTGTCTGTAATATGGAGGTGTTTCCAATTAAAATTTTTCGATATTTGGAGGAGGGGCATAAATATGTTTTAAGTTATTGAAATTAAATGGAAAAGATATGGCGGCTACTTGAAATTTTCCATCTGGATTTCAAATAACGGATCATAGGAAGACTTGAATGGATCCCCTATAAAAAAAAGGCAGAAAAGACTTGAATGGATCCCCTATAAAAAAAAGGCAGAAAAGACTTGAATGGATCCCCTATAAAAAATAGGCAGAAAAGACTTGAATGGATCCCCTATAAAAACTAGGCAGAAAAGACTTGAATGGATCCCCTATAAAAACTAGGCAGAAAAGACTTGAATGGATCCCCTATAAAAAATAGGCAGAAAAGACTTGAATGGATCCCCTATAAAAACTAGGCAGAAAAGACTTGAATGGATCCCCTATAAAAACTAGGCAGAAAAGACTTGAATGGATCCCCTATAAAAACTAGGCAGAAAAGACTTGAATGGATCCCCTATAAAAAATAGGCAGAAAAGACTTGAATGGATCCCCTATAAAAACTAGGCAGAAAAGACTTGAATGGATCCCCTATAAAAAATAGGCAGAAAAGACTTGAATGGATCCCCTATAAAAACTAGGCAGAAAAGACTTGAATGGATCCCCTATAAAAAATAGGCAGAAAAGACTTGAATGGATCCCCTATAAAAACTAGGCAGAAAAGACTTGAATGGATCCCCTATAAAAAATAGGCAGAAAAGACTTGAATGGATCCCCTATAAAAACTAGGCAGAAAAGACTTGAATGGATCCCCTATAAAAAATAGGCAGAAAACGAAGTGTCTCTCTAATTTAGTCAAACATGTTTAAAAGAGAACATGCTGCCTTTATATATATATATATATATATATAGAGAGAGAGAGAGAGAGAGATAGAGATAGAGAGAGTGGGAGAAAGGAAGAGTAAGGGGAGGGTGAGAGGGAAGGAGAAGGAGAGAGAAAGAAAGAGAGAGCGAGGGAGAACGTGGAAAAAAGAGAAATAAAGTGAGAGAGGCAGTGAGAGTAGATATGAAGTTGATAAGACCAAGTTCAAACCGGAGTCCAAACTGCCTGAAGGAAGAACAGTGTCAAAATTTCATGTACCATACATATTCTTTGTCACTAAGTTGTGAGTGGCACGTCCAAATGAAAATTAGCTGGCTTGCTAGCTAGCTACATGCATTCGTACATACATACATACATTTGAATTGAGAGACAAATTGATATGAATGAATTGAGATAGATCAATATGGATAGATAGATAGATAGATATGAATGAATTGAGATAGATCAATATGAATTTGTACATAGATAGATTGATAGATAGATCTCATTTAGCCAGCATCCTATGTTAAAAATGATTTATTGAGATGGCTGGTAGGTATGCCAAGGTTACCTGTTAACAAGTAACGCATTATGCACAATGATGTATATATTTAAAAGAGATTTCGAAACTGGAAAATGACACTATCGTTATCGTAGTCAAAAATTGGACTCGGCGGACAGTGTTCAAAACCTAAACGAAGCTATTTGCGTTTCATTTCCTGTAATTCCCTACAGGTGAAAAGAAGCCAAAATTCCTCTCTATTCACTGTGACACATAAGAAAAACAGACATTGACATGTACAAAAGGAGAGAGGATTTTACACATATGACCAAAAAGTCGTTTGCTCATAAAAGACCCGGATGGATACAAGAAAAACCGGTTATATTTAGCTCACGAATTTTCATGTAACTTTAATTGAATGATATAAAATCGGCGAAACAAGTTCAAATCCTGAATAAAGTTGCCAGCACTTCAGTTTTCGTAAATATCCTTGATAAAAGCTTAAATACATTCCTTTTCTAACGTAAATTTTAGGGTTATTTAGCTTTTTATTCTTACGGCAACTCATCCAGGAGAAGAAAATCTCTGAAATCAACCAGTCGTAAGTAAGTAAAGTTGATGACCTTAGTTGAGGGTGACCAAACGGTTCCCTATTCAATAGCTACCGCACCGAGGTCTAGAGGAGAGTGCTACTCCTTTCCCTGGATTGCTCTACTGTACCCTTGATCCTTACCTTACAATGCTGAGTGTTAAGCAAGGAGGCATCAAGTACCATTTTTTGAGTATTTGGTATGACTCGACCTGGAATTGAACCGCGGTCTCCCGGTCCATTGGCGAACAATCTACTCCGGTTAAAAATTAACGTTTTAGCTGCACATGTGTAGCGAAGGAGTTATATATATATATATACTCGTAAATTCGCGTGACCCCCACATATGGCCGTGCAAAACCAGGACGACCAGCTCGAACTTACAGCAACTATGTGAGGACACAGGATGTAACCCTGAAGACCTGCCGGAGGCGATGAGTGATAGGGAGAAGTGGCGAGAGTGGGTCAGAGATATCCGTGCTGGCGGCACGACATGATGATGATGATGATGATATATATATGCGCGAATTTACGAGTATATTTACACGAATTTCGTATATTGAAATATGAACATTTTATCCATTTTCTATTTTAAAATTATTCCCATGAAAAATAATGTCGTCGGCCAAGTAAGATAAAATCTGATAAAAACCAGGTCGTTATTTTGTGTGTTCGGTCTTAGGGATGACAGTAGATTCTAATAGATTCTAATAGTCTACGGGGTTTGTTTTTTTTTTGCGATTTATGGGTTTAATTAAAGTGGCTTGGAAAGAATTGAAAGTGTGCTTGAGATCTAACATGTGGGAGAAAAAGGTTTTTCGATCATCATTTAATCTAATTTATCATTTGTGTTCGTAAATCCTTTTTTCTAGAAATAACGTTGGGTTTCACCGATGTAATGTTTGTCACAACCTTTGCATGTAATAGAATATATGCCTTCGTGGTTATGTTGTTGGTGCGTTTCGAGTTGATAGTGATATTTTTAATGGTTTATGACGTGGTTTGTATAATTGGTATTTCTCATTGAGCGGTTTGTTGTGTGTGTTAGTGGGTAGAGAGGTAGGTCTGTGGGTAATAAGAATAGTGGGAGTGTTTTTCTTAACCTCCAAAATCCCCTCGCCTATCAGAATCTACAGTCTTCTCTAAGACCAAACACATTAAACAACGACCCGGTTTCTACCAGATTTCATCCTACCTGGCAGACATTATTTTACAAGAAAATAATATTGAAACAGAAAATGGATAAAATTTTAGCAATAAACTAAGACATTTATTTCCCACAACACTTCCATACTTCTTGACGATTTCCTTTTTTTTTTCATTTAGATATTCCATCTCAGTTGGTCAAGTTTTGATGAAATGGTATACACCTGATACTCCTGCCTCCATCACACTGACATATATATATATATATATATATATATATATATATATATATATATATATATATATATATCCCTTTCTTTCTTTTCCGTCTCCCCTTCTCATAACCCTTCCCTCCTCATATTTTCACCTTTACTTTGACTTATCTATTTCCTCCAATGCTGAACTTTGGAAAAACCCATCACTGTGAGAAAGTCTTTTTAAAATAAAGACGAAATATCACTGCTAAATTCGTTGACAGTCTTTGGTTTATCCATTTCCACCTATTTTTCTCAGGATATGCATGAAAAATAATTGTGTGTGCATACAGAAAATTTTTGTTTATGTGTAAAGTAAATGTTTGTGTTTTCGTGTGTGTGTGAAATAAATATTTGTTTGCGTTGTGTATGTGTGTATATACGTGTGTATGCATATAGTAAATATTTGTGTGTGTGCGTGTAAAGTAAAGGTTTGTGTTTGTATGTGTGAGTGAAAGTGATTTCCAATTACTCTCACACATACACAAACATTTACCTTACACATACACAAACATTTTTGTGTATAAATTAATTATGTAAAGTAAATAGTCTGCGTGACTAAAGAAAATCTTTGTGTGTGTGTAAAGTAAATCTGTGAATGTGTGTGTGTGTATGTGATTGTAAAGTAAATATTTTCAGTTTCTAGTAAATAGTTGTTGGTGGATATGCGTAGAGTAAATATTTATGTGTTTGTGTTCTTCTGTGTGTAAAATAAGTATTTATGTGAGTAAAGTAAATGTTTGTGTGCGTGTGTGTAAAGCAAATATATTTGGATCTGGGTGTGTATGTGTTTGGTAAATGTTCATGTGTACAATGTAAGTACATGCGTGTATGTGTGTGTATAAAGTACACAAAAACGAGGAAGAATTGGAAGTTGACTTGTACTGGATATTTGTAAATTAGAAGCGTCTATAATCATCTTATTTGCATAAGGAAGTAATTAGAATACGTCGCCTTTGTTTCCATGGTATGTCGAGATAGCGTTGGAAATTCTGCTGCATCTATTTATACAGTTTCGACTTCAGCCGAAAAGGGCAATGAACAAAAAAGTAGATGAATAGCTAAAAAAAACAAAAAACAACAGCAAATATACCTATGATAAAAGTAACAAACTTTGAACGTCTGTATTATTTCGTAGCTAGTAATAATTTTTACACATCCTTGGCAAATAATCACACGCTTTAAACGTGTGCGGGTGTGAATGGCGTATATACCACCCCTGTCTTAGGGCTTCTCACTTTCTGAAAGATAACGTGTGCAAAATCATATAATCGAAATATATTTTATTATGTGCCAAGATTGAACTGAAATAATTTATACTTATAGATTTCGTACATTGCGGCGTACAATTCGATCTGGCATATAAGTCGACTTCAAGATTTTTAGCGCAAAATTATGGGTTAGACCTCTACCTGCTATATAGGTCAAACCCCAAACATACAGTAGGCTAGAGGTAAACCAAAACTTTCCAAGCATGCCTAAATGTGGATATGAATTCAAAATCTATAGTGCTCTCACGAAATTGCGCAAATATACCTAGTTGTCTGACTTACCGCCTGGGTGCTGTGACGTTAATCTTTATAGTCAGTGCATCAGCGATTGAAAAGGGCATAGAATAAAATTGCATTAATACTACACAAAATTTGTATTTCGGTTTTATTATTCTCTATCATTTTCAAAGTTAAATTAATAAATATGATCCCCAAACACGAGTTTAAGTCGGAAATGTTTGTTGCACTGAGAATTAATTTTTATTTATTGCGGACTTTTTGTCCTCATCTTGCTAGTTTTTGTGTTGTTTCTTCTTTCACAACGTTTCGGCCAAATTTCACCTCAGGCCTTCTTCAGATGATTTTACCGCGACCTCGGATAGGAATGCTGAGTCTTGTAACAGTATCCCCAGTAATTACTACCTTCCATAGTTGTTGTCTATCACACCACGTTTTTGACCAAGTAAACCTCTGGCCTGCTTGGGTAGGATTTGAAACCGATATCTTCTGACAATGCTCACCTGGAACCGTTCGGGGCCCGTGGCGCAGCGGATAGAGGCGTTGAGTCTCTAAGGTTGCTAACCTTGCTTTCTGTAACAAAGTGGTCATCCATCTAAACTTGAATAAAGCTAATCAATGTTTGACTTCTTTGACCTGATGGAAACTAGTGCTTTCAGCGGGACTTAATCGTTATCCTCTGACAACTTTCTCAGCTTAAGTTAGTTTTACAGTCAGAAGTATGACGCACTAACTTTTAATGGTCAGCAAGCCAAGTTTAAATAAAACATAACACAATCCGTGGCGGCTTTTTAGAATGTACAATTTTTGCTTACTCTACTATCGATGTCAAACAGATATACCCTTTTTAATACATAAATAGACGACCAATAAGCAAAAGCAGGAACTGTAAGGCTTGTGTGGCAGGGTAAACAAAGCTTATTGAATAATGCTTTACCATTGAAATTCCATCCGTGGGAAGTTAAGCAACGATACACCTGTTCAACGCTTAAACGAGTGACTACTTAGTAACAGCAGGAACTGTAAACGAGGTAAGGCTTTGATGATACCTTGCCTTCGAAATTATGGCCTTGTGTCAGACAAAAGACCCGTTGATACAAGAGAAAAAGAGAAGATGATATTCCTCCACACAATGAAATGGATGCATACGCCCCTATTTTATAAAATTGGTGACCTTAGTCAAGGGACACCCGCATGCTCCCTTTTCAATAGGTATAGGGGAGGGCGCTACTCCATTCCCCGTTTTATGATCGTTGTTAAATGAGCTTATTTTTCTTTTGGTTAATGATATCAAATAATGTTCGTTTCCATGTCCTCGCGATGATCTGGCTTTTAATCTTGACAGGAGTATTCTTTAGATAAACTTGACCGGAGTATTCTTTAGATAAACTTGACCGTAGTATTCTTTAGATAAACTTGACCGGAGTATTCTTTAAAATAAACTTTTAAATTTGATATTTTTTTAATTGTGATATGCATCCGAAACTTTGTACTTCTGCACTGCAGAATGTGACACAAGTTCGAATTTCAAATGGGGAACATCAATTGTGCCTGACGATAAGGATAAAAATTAATTAACTCAGACAGAATACCTGATTGAGGACCCAATTTAGACCCCAGGAATTACCTATGAAAAACATAAAGGCCAATAGAGGTATAGCAACCAGAATTATCTGCCTATAGAAAATATTAAAACATTACGTCACCACTATATTCTACAGCCCAGCCAACCACAATATTTAGGATCAAATTACTGCTTATGCGTGTTCCACGCGCAAAATTCAAGATATTTACAACAAAAAGAAAAGACTTTTCCGTTTGCAGTCGCAAGGTAAATACATTTTCACTTTTAGTTTGGCTTAATTTCACACCAGCACTCACACATTCCTAATTTATTTTTCACTTTAAAATACACATAGACATTTTTCTCTAAATTGTCTGGGACTTTTTTGTGATACAGTTCTATACAGTTCACTATGGAGAAAGAGCAAGATAACAAATTACCCTTCCTCAGTGTATTAGTAACATGCACAGAGCAAGGATTCAGGTCATCTGTGTACCGTAAGCCCACCTTCACCGGACAGTACCTCAATTTCAACTCCCATCATCCATATACGGTAAAAAAAGGAATGGTCTGTTGCTTATAACATCAAGCAAAAACCATAAGTAGCGATACTGGTGCATATCAACCTCCATCGTAACAACTAACCAGAGTGCATAACATCGGCTCCAAGAAACCTAGATAGGAGGATAGAGGACAATACCCGAAAACTCACCACAGCATATCTGGCCTGTGTCAAAGAACTTGCCGAAAGGATCCAAAAGATATGTTGTCCATATGACATCAGGAAAATATTCACAAGTGGTTCAACTCTCTGTAGATATCTCTTCCGGGTCAAGCCACCAACGGAATTCAACATGATCAAGAAGTGTGTTTACTCCATCCTTTGCAGTTGTGATAAAATATACAAAGGTGAGACAGGTCGTCCACTAAAAGTAAGGCTAGAAGAACATCGGAAGGCAGTAGTACGAGGTGAGATTGAAAAGTTTGGTATAGCTGACCATATATGGAAGGAAAAGGGAAACCATCTGCCCTTATGGGATGAAGTTGAAATAATTGATAGGGCTGAACATTGGAGGATTAGACGCCTTAAGGAATCAGCATATATGTTGGGCTACAATGACCTGCTGAGTAGACTAAGTATAGATTTGAATACAATATGGGAACCGATAATTAAAAAGTCTTGATGAAAAAAAAATCTGAATATGAGCACAGGTAAAAAATCATACATAGTAGTAGTAATCCTAGTCAAGTAAGAACATTAAGTTTAAAAGTCCAAAAAATTCACTCTGAACTATCCAGCAGGACATATAGCGTAACGGTTATAGGTGTTGGTTCCCAAAGCTTCTAAAGAAACAATCACCTGGAGATTACAGGTTCAATCCCGACTGCAGACGCGTAACAATACAGGAATACTTATGGATAACAGAATCAGAACAGGCACCCTCGTGGATTCAATGAAGGGCGTAGTTTGAAGTTCCGACAAACACCTGAAGAAGGCAGAAACGGTGTGGAAATAACAATGAAGACAATGATAAAAATCATCAAGCTTCGTCACAGAAATTTTGACAACTAAATATTAAAGGGTCGTTTCATTGTGCCAGAAGACCGTCACCATGACCTTCCTTACAGACTGCTTAGCCAGTGAGTCAGAGTGTTTCCACTTCATAGACTGTTTTGTTAGGGTTTTTTTTTTTTAGTAATAATAATAATAGTAATAAAACCATGTTTAGCCCATTTGTAAACATTTTTTAACTAAAACATACACATCACTTGGTTTGTATTTATCAGCCACAAAAAATTTGATGACAGATCTCTGTTCAGCTTCGAGGTGTTTGATTGATATGTCGTTATTTGGAAAAGCCTCAAAAGAAATATTTCTATGAGATTGAAATAATTTTTGCTATGAACCAATTTCAAACGATGCAGAGTTTACAATTTTGGATAAAAATTCTGAAAAAAATGCATTTTTTATTTTAAAAAATCTCACATATTTATTGAAAGATCTTCGTATTTTTATGTCCCTTTGTTTAATAGCAACACGTTGAGAATTTTTCGTATACAAGATAACATATAGGAGAGGATGCTTAATAAAATTCTTTCGAACTTTTATTAAATTTACTGGAAGGATAAAAAAACTCATTTGACACCGGGTTAAAATTTGACATGCTTTGGCGATTGTGTCACATGTGACCTCAGCAAGGATTAGGGAAACAAAGCATAAAACGAAGGTTTAGCAAGAATATGGATTTGGGATGATTAATACGAGCACTTGAGTAAGGATAGCAGACTGGATTTTTTGTTTAGTGTTAGGGTTATAAACACAATAGAAAAATAAAGAATCTTAATTTGGGAGGCTTAAGGGTTTAGACCATTTTATCTTCTTTTAGGCTACCATATAAAAGAATGTGTCGCATCCTACTCGTGCAGAGGTATATATATATATATATATATATATATATATATATATATATATATATATATATATGAGTTTATTCATTTTTTAGATAAATAACGATGAATGTCTGAGTTTCTCTTGGAGTAATTGTCTGCAATATCTGCATTGCATTTAATAGCAGTTTGTGTCCTCAACGGGACAAAAAACGAATTACCAAATGTCTAGAACTGCCGGATGAATGTGTGGAATATTGTATACATTTCATGGTTTTAAGTCAATATTTTTAGTGGGGCCAAGATCCTTTCAGCACCAGCCCGTACTCCCTCTGTTCTGTAATTAACTTGATATTTGCATATTTATTTTTTGATTACTCATAACAGTTATTAACGTCTACTAGATGAGTTCTATGAGTATCGTTTCTGAGATTGAATATGCCGTGATTGAAATGAAGAATGGATGACATATTCATTTTCCTCAAAATAACCTTAGCATTTAATACATTTATTCCAGGAAGATTCGTGCAAGATGGTCGAAAAGCAGTCTGAAGCATTCCATAAGTTTATGTTGCATTTTTTCCAAGTTTAAAACAGAATTTTATTGCATATCGTTCTTCTAAAGTGTCGTCACGTCCAGATTGCATTTTTGAAATTCACCAGCTGTGACAATCAGGCTTTAGTAGGGTGTATTTCAATTGCTGCCGTAGCTGTTCATTTGAAGCTGAAATCATAAAAATTGGTCAGTCATTTCATAAGATGTATAGCAATAAGATACTGAATTATCAAGAATCTACGACAATTTTAAATGCCTGTACAATAAAGTCTGGAAAATTAATGAATGACCCACGTATATTATTTTTTTGTTTGGTTTGGTTTCATTATTTAATGGCATATGAACCCTCAGGGGTTATTCAATGCCAAAGTAAAGCCATTCTAGTAGAACAGTTATGCTACAATTTACACCGTGTGCTGGACGGATGAGGGTTCTCATACCTTTCCATTAATTAAACATGAAATATCAACATATTATCTACAACGTAAGTTTAAACAAAGTATAGAGTTTGAAGCCGTATTTACCGAGAGAGAAATAAACAATGTATAAAACCTTAACTTTCTTTAGACTAGTTCTCTTGGTATTCAGCACATTTATTCCAGCGAGTTTTCCATTGATTGAAGGACTTCTGAAAGTGTTTTTTTTTTATATTGTGAAGCTGTACAATCACATTTTAAAAAAATGTCCACTTTTGAGATTAATTTTGAGTTGAGGAAACGAGAAAACGCTGCGCAAAACTAAGGGTTGGATGTGTATGGAGCGGGCTGCACTTGCAAAATAGTACTTCTTACTGAAAAGGGTGGTTCAAAAAATATCGTGAGTGCTGATAAATAATATCATGAATTTGCACCGACTTGTCGGCGCACACGTATGTGTCGGAATTTTTAATTTTAAGATAAAATAAAAAACAACAACCTAAGGATACAGTCTTGATTATTCTTTTTAAAAAATCGAATCTGGTTTTCATATCAATGATTATGATTATTTGGTACTGTTAACGACACAGGAAATCGAATCAGCAACATGAGTAAAAATCCTGAACGAAGCTGTTTGCATTTCATTTTGTGCTAATACCCCTGGGAAAGGGATGAATATGTCTGTTCTTCCCCTAGCTATCAGTAAATCGTATGACAGACCTATTTCCTTAGCCTTGGTAAGGCAACCAATCAAGGAGATTGAAAACTTTGAATTCAAACCATCTTTAATCAGCTTTTAAAAACTGACCTTGTGTCCTATCCTGTCCTTGATGGAGGGGTTTTGGGTAAATACAAGCAACTATGATTATACATTTTTCAAGTAACGTGAAGTCCATTTGGCTGGGGCTGTAAAATATGCCGACTGCTTCTCTGCAGAGAAATTTATATGACACTAAGCAATTTGATGGCGAGACTCCAGCTCTGGATCTTTGACGAATTTAGTTGGTTGGTTAGTTGGTTGGTTTTTATGGCATATCAACCTTTGTAGGTTATTTAACGCCAAATCTATTTTATCATATTTACCAACCCTTCCACTCGGGAAGGATATGACACAAGGTCAATTTTTAAGCGGAGTTTAACAGGTTTGAATTCAGAGTTTCCCTTCTCCTAGACTAGTTGCCTCACCAAAGCTGAAGAACCTAGTCTGCCCTACTATTTACCCATAGCTGGAGGGAGAGAATAATTGGATTCATACCTTTCCCAAGGGTATTAGTGCTATGTGAGATGCAATCAGTCTGTTCCAGGATTTGAACTCGTGTCGCCGTGTCCATTTCCTACGAGGATAACCATTACACCACGGGCACTTCCTATTTTTATACAAATAATCAGTTCTATTTCAAACAATTCAGTTTGGCATGAGTACTCTGTTTAATTGTCAAAACATTTCTATTTCAAGCTATTCAATTTATTCAAACAGTTCTAATTCAGCTAATTCAGTTCAGTGTAAGCACAGAAGTTTTATATTAAACAATCCAGTTTAGTGTAAGTAGAGTTTCAATGTCAAAAACAGTTCCATTTCAAACAATTCAGTTTCGCATAAATATACAGTTAGTTCTATTTAACCTCCTAGATAAGGCCCTATCAGGTGCTACCATTCCGTGCCGGAGTGGACCAGGGAACGATGGCAATAAAGGGGTGCTCCGCATTCCCCAAAGCCCCATCATCACTGGAACCTCACCATCAGATTGTTTAGTGTCATATCCAGAACACTGATTGGGGGAGGTCTTACCCCTCTACAGAGGTGTAGTCGATGTATTCTACTGTCCCAGCCGACTGGGCAATAGAATTTAGAATACCCTTTCATTGCCATTACTCCCAGTTCCACTTTGTCCCAGAGTGGTCGTACCTGTTAACGTCCCATCGATGGATCAAATAGAATAATATAATCCTTTTCAGTACTTGAAACCATTTAATGGTGTGAAAACAAATAAATGATGTCAAATTTAATTGTTTGTTTGGTCGGTTTGGGTTTGTGGCATTGCAACCATTGTAGGTCCAAATCCTCTTTGTAAGTAAGTAATGTAAAGTTGGTGACAGTAGTCGAGGGCAACCCGAAAGCTCCCTTTTCAATAGCTACTACACTGAGATGTAGTGGAGCGCCACTCCTTTCCCTGTATTGCTCCACTTTACTCATGAAACGTACCTTATAATGCTGAGTGTTAAGCAAGGATGTATCAAGTACCATTCTTTGAGTCTTTGGTATGACTTGACCTGAGATTGAACCGCGGTCTCATCGTCTATATACATATATATTAAATATATATGATTTGTAAACACATTTTTTTTACAACATTTTAAAACGAGCCTGGGCTCCTTTTTTTGCACTGAGATAATGGTTTAAAGTATTTCTATCTAACAGGAATAACTCTATTTACTAGAAATCATTTGTTTACAGGAAGTTAAATGGTTTGAACTATTGATGTTTGATGGATGCTTGATAAAATAGCAACATCTGTCAAAAATCCATCACTATTTTAACAACAATTTTAATGAATTTAAAGTCCTGAAGTCCTGAAGATGGTTATACTACAGAGACGCTCAACGTCGATTTTCATAATAAATTCACACAATTCTGGATTGCTTTGCTTTTTCAACTTTTCTTCATACTGTCGTATTTAATTTCCCTTTTTTACTCACACACACACACACACACACACACACATATATATATATATATATATATATATATATATATATATATGATGCCTCAGACTACCAGTATCTCTGGAAATTCGATATTTTAATAAACAGTGGAAGGAAAATCTCTCTTTATTCATTTTTTTTATACGAACAAAAGTGTTCTTTACTTCTTTCTATAACTCATTTCTCTCTTTGCCCAGTCGAGGGGTAAGAGTTCCCCTCATACACACACCCAAAAAAATTATCCTATGTAAGATACTAAAGAAAATATAATGATGAGACTCTACTTCTGAATCTTTGGGAGATGGGGATCAGCTATTCAATGCCATTACTCCCAAGTCCACTCTGACTGTTTCATGCATGAGTCAGAAAGATTTTTTTTTAAATTAGGACCATGAGCAAAAAAAAAAAAACAAAAACAAAAACAAATCTTAAGAAACAACCATAAAAAAAATAAAAATTCAGATGTACATTGAACGTGATTCTCCAACCTCTAAGCATAAAATAACCCTTGATATTTGGCATGCCATTAAAATTTATCATTTTTCTCTCCCTCTCACATTGTCTCTTACTCTCTCTCTCTCACACATTTTCTCTCTTACTCTCTCTCTCACACTTTCTCTTATACTCTCTTTCCTTCTCTCACTATCTCTGTCTTTCTTACTTTCTTTCCTTTTCTCTCTTTCTCTCTCTCTCTCTTTCTCATTTTCCCTCTTAAACTCTTTCTCTCTCTCTCTTTATCTCTCACTTTCTCTCTTACTTTCTTTCCTTCTATGTCTTTCACCTTCTCTCTTACTCTCTTTCCTTCTCTCTCTATCTCTCTGTCTTTCTTTCTTACTTTCTTTCCTTTTCTCTCTCTCTCTCTCTCTTTCTCACTTTCCCTATTACCCTCTTTCCCTCTGTCTTTATCTCTCACTTTCTCTCTTACTTTCTTTCCTTCTCTCTTTTTCACTTTCTGTCTTACTCTCTTTACTTCTCTCTCTCTCTCTCTCTCTCTCCCCCTCTGTCTTAGTTTCTTTCCTTCTCTCTCTGTCTCTCTGTCTCTCTTTCTCACTTTCCCTATTACCCTATTTCCCTCTATCTTTCTCTCTCACTTCCTCTCTTACTCTCTTTCCTTTTATCACTCTCTTTATTTCTCTTTCTCCTACTCTTCCTTTCTTTTCTTTTTTCTCTCCTTTCTTTCTTCCCTCCTTCCTTCCAGTCCATCGAAGCAGGCCTCTTGTTATATCTAAATTTATGATTAATTCATTGTTAATTTGTTTAACACTAAAAGTAAAGAAGATTCACTTTGGTAACCCGAGCTAATTACATAGATTTAAAGTCATCATCTTCTATTAGGGACAAGGAACTTCTGCCGGAGCTATCCTAAATTTACAAGAATAGAGCAGGTTTTTCCCTAGCAATTATAAATGAGTTATTTAGTTTTACGGCATGCCAATACTCACTGGGTTATTTTATGCTGAAGTCAGTTTAACAATTATGGTCGCTAATCATATACAGTACAAAAATATATCTTCACAATCATTTTAAACAGGTAAGTACTTCGTTATCTCTAACAGGTCTATTTGACCAAAAAAGGCGATCCTAACAGGTACAACTAATGTGCATCATAGCAAACCTGGAAGTAACGGCAATGAATCGGTGGTTCGACTCTGTCTCGAGTTTCAGAACTGCGGCCTCACGGTAAAATGCAGGTTAGTGACATACACAGTAGAAATCTGCTATAAAGGGAGAACAGAACTGATTTGAGAAACAAGAAAAGAGCAGAAAACGCTGGGAAGTTTCTGTGACATTGCGGCTTATGTACTGGATTGTGACATCGTTGTAAGCGAGTTCCATCTCCGGTCGTGCTATTACGTTCACTTTCCGACGAATATCCTTAGGAAAAGCATGAACTCCCTTATCCCTTCAGCTATGGATTATGTCCCTCCAAAGTTGAAATGCCATTAAACAAAGAAACCAAAAAAAAAAAAAAAAAAAAAAAAAAAACGAATATATATATATATATATAATGTAATTGTAAGAAAACTCATCTATGGATAAATTCTCATTATAAATTAATTTTCGCTAAAAATATAATCTTCGGACGCCGACTGGATATATATATATATATATATATATATATATATATATATATATATATATATTGCATACTTAGGCAGCAAGTCGTTATCTAAACATGTTCTGTTAAAGACCACGGATTGTTTCCTTTTCAAAATCATTAAGTGAAGACGTTCGAGTCTTGTTATTTTTTCATGTCTGTTCAAGATGGTGAAGAAAGTTCCCCATACTAGACTAAGGGCTTTCAACCATTTCGTTGGTCATCGTCAGGGGTTGTGTTAGGTATTTTGTTGCTGTGAGTTTTTTTTATATTTATTTGGTGTTTTTCTAGCGACTTATTGGCTAAGTATACAATGTTTAGACTTCATAACCCAACAGCACATATGGAAAAAAAAAACAACCATCAATTTCCGGAAACACCACATGGTGATCAACTGAACCTTCACCTTTCATACAACCAATATTTTTGGTTGCTTCTGCAGCGTTATGGTTAAAGCATAAGTTCCCAATTTAGACTACGTTGCACGGTCACATGTGTAGCTTCCAAATTACATATCGAGTGAAATGATGTACAACGTGTCAGCCTATTATCACGATACTATCATAAGAAGCGAGTACCTATATCGGCTTGAACTTATGGCCTTTTTGATTGGGTTTGGAGTGTTACAACATACAATGAGAAAAACTTCATTTAAAACAAGACAAACAAGGAACATCTAAAATTTAAACAATTTTTATAAAACAATAAAGCGTCAACTTGGATTTGAATGTTCAGAAGTTCCCTTTTATTAGTAGTAAATTTTCGAAGTGGTGGAAAGTCAGATAGGAAAAAGGGGGAAAGGAGGTAGTGGAACTAGCAGAAAAGTAGTTTCAGCTCTTAACTTAAGGACGGACATTCCTTTCGCTTGATCACTGTATCTATGTGCTTCCTTGGGTCTCTTTTGTCCTCACTGACCCGGTTCACAGAAATCCCGAGTATTTATCTCTCCCCACCGGCTCCAAATTCGTCATTCCAAAATCCTTCTCATTTTGGCGCGACCGCTTCCCATTGGCTATTTTAATTTTTATTATTTTTCTTTTATTCTGATTTCTAACCGGATGGGTGCGTGGAGCCGATGCGTAGCGACATACATTTTGTATGTAGCAGCCGACGAGTCAACATCCGGTTAGGAGTTTTATTGTTAATTCCTAAATCCCCACAAACTGCTTTGGTACCGTGATATACATGCCCCTAAAACGTACTAAAATATTGCAAAACTTTTGACTCACACTAAGCATGTCACTTTTCGTCCAGTGTCATGAATCATACTTTGACATTGGTCCTGTTGAGTCAGGGCACACTACAAAATAATAAATGTAAAGACAGAGTAGGGACCTTAAAAGGCATAATGGCCATGATTGTGTCCGGATAGTAATCGATGTGGAGTTGTGCAACTGATAAGACCACACAGAACAATGTTATTTACAGAAATAAGAATCTATCTTAAAGAATAGACACCATAAAATTCTCAGGGATTTTAGAACTCAGGTGAGGAGACATGATCTTACGGTAAACCAGTAATTTTTAATTTCTCTTTTTCTTTTGTATTTTTAATGGCATATCAACCTTCGTGGGTTATTTTATGCAAATGCCATTCTTGTAGAAAAGCAGTAATGGTGCTATTAAACTCATATCGGGGTGGGTGTGGATAAGGGGATTCATACCTTTGTTAGTCCAAAAATAAGCGTTATAACCCGACTGGAGTTCGAACTCGCTTACTACGATGTTCCAGTTCAGAATATTAGCCACCACGCTAAGGGAACTTCCCCCAGAAATTTTTAATGAACATCGTTGTTCCAGCCCCGCATAAACAAAAGTTGAAAGAAACGGAAAACTGATGAATGTCTAAACCTTGCAGGAGAACTGAAAGAATTTTGTTCCTTCTGGCATCTGAAAGAAGTTCAGTGTTGTCTTGAGTTATATACCTCAATTTGTTTTTTGAGTTGTTTTTCTGTTGAAATATTTTTTTTTTATTCCACACTATGCACACTGTTCATCTCTTTCCTCTTTTTCTTATTTTCGACAAGGGTTTTTTTCTATTTATTTTATTCTATTTTGTTTCTTTTTTCTTTTTCAGTTGTTCTTTGTCCTTTCTAGGATTTCATTTTCATTGTCTTATTTTGACAGTAATTTACTTGCTGCTTTTATTCATGTACGCATGAGAGGCTCGGTGTTGAACTTGTCTCGCATTCTGACTTCATACTCTCTTTGATTTCTTCTCTTTCCTTCTTTTACCTTTTTTCTTCCTTTTTTTCTTCTTTTTCTATTTCTATTACTTTCTTTCTTTCTTTGGTAACGAGTTTTATTTTCATTTTATTCTTGTTTGATTTCATCTTTCTTTTTTCTTTTTTCTGACTATTCTATTACTATTTTCTGTTTCCTTCCTTCCTTCCTTCCTTCCTTCCTTCCTTTTTATTTGTATTTTCTTTCTTTCTTTCTTTCTTTCTTTAAATTGTGTGACTCAAATACGTGATCAACATACACATATACACACATAAACACTTGTATATATTCAGATAAATGCAGACACGCACACACATCTATATATATATATATATATAAAGAGAGAAAGAAAAGGAGAGAAATAATCGGGCACATCAAACCTAACACCGACGTTTTCATTTAGTGACCTACATCCCAAGAGATATCACATCACCCGTCCGAGAATCCTTGGGTGTATATCTCCACCCTTTCTTCTCTCTTTTTGCAGCACTGGGATCAGCTTACATGCGCCAAGCCTTGGGTCTGAAGTGGACTTAGAGACACGCCGACCTCCCCGCCCCTCCCACCCCTCCCAACCACACTCTCTTGTTTATTCTATTCATTAACTTACCATTGCTATTCAGGTGCCCCCTGGTGGCCATTTCTTCCCAACTTTCCGGAAGCAGAGATTATTTCCGAGATGTGAGAGGCGCCAAAGAACACTTGAACCAATACT
The DNA here is from genome assembly GCA_963585895.1 of Sepioteuthis lessoniana. NCBI lineage: Eukaryota > Metazoa > Mollusca > Cephalopoda > Myopsida > Loliginidae > Sepioteuthis > Sepioteuthis lessoniana. The sequence continues at coordinate 4,047,761 of OY757923.1, read as the reverse complement.
GAAATGCTGGCTCAAATAGCTTGCAATCACATGTCTCTATAAAGAGAAACACACTCCTTGCTTTCTTTGGTTAGTTGGTTAGAGTTTTATGGCATATCAACCTTTATTGATATGCCAAATCATCTCTCTCTCTCTCTATCTCCATATTTACCAACCCCTCCGCTCGGGAAGGATATGACACAAGGTCAATTTTTAAGCGGAATTTAACAGGTTTGAATTCAGAGTTTCCCTTCTAGACTAATAGTTGCTTCACCAAGGCTGAAGAACCCAGTCTACCCTACTATTTACCCATAGCTGGAGGGAGAATAATTGGATTCATACGTTTCCCAAAGGTATTAGTGCTATGTGAAATGCAATCAGCCTCGTCCAGGATTTGAACTCGGGTCGCCGTGTCCATTTCCTACGACGATAAGCATTGCACCACGGGCACTCTCTCTCTCTCTCTCTCTCTCTCTCTCTCTCTCTCTCTCTCTCCCTTTATAAATATACATACTATTTATGAGCGAATAGTTAGTGGGTAACCTTGTTTATAGACGCATTGTTAGAGCTCATTTGTTTGCACACAGTTAAATAGTTTCAAGTATTGCTTTAATATTAGTAATTCTGTTTATCAAGTATTCCTATTTAATATAAATAATTTGCACACAGTTGTATGGTTTCAATTAAATGATAGTAATAACGTTTAATAAACGATTGATTTGTGCTATTTGATGCATAACTGAAACTCTAACAGGTTCTACCTGTCCCATTCAGACAGGACCCTAACTTCTAACCCTTGAGCTGTTGACATGCCTTTAAAACCAATCAATCATTTTGCTTAATTTCAATTTTCACTTATTGAATAGTGCAATACTATTTCTGCTTTTAATTTTGTATCAAATTTCATCAAACGGTCCGCGTACAGATTGTAACTATATATACTAGGTGCATACGATAAGTTTCCAGACTTTTTTCGTATGGGCACTTTTATTGATATTACACACATGAAACTCTTGTCCCCTTCGAAGTAGTCTCCTCCGGCTGCAATGCACTTGTTGTGCCGTTCCAACAACTTCTCGAAGGCTCCATGGAAGTCCTCTTGTGTGAGCGTGTCAATGACCTTCGTCACAGCCTCTTTCATCTACTCAATTGTCTCATAACGACATCCTCTGAGTTTAGGGAATAATCAAAATCACAGGGAGCAAGGTCTGGACTATAGGGAGGCTGAGGAACTGTCTTGGTCAAATAGTCTTTGACAAGGATGGATTTGTGGACTGGTGCGTTGTCCTGGTGGAAATGCCACTGAGCCGATTTGAAGAGTGCTGGCCTCTTCCCAAGGAATCTCTTGCTGAACTCCCTTAAAACCTCAACATAGTAACCCTAAGCCTAAGCCTCTAGCCAATCAACCCCGGTGTATTGACTTCCTTACTCCTCCCACACCTGTAATCATCCCTCACAGACTTCCTGACTTCTTTGAATCTCTTATGCCACTCAAAAACTGATGCTCGTTTCATGCAAGATGCTCCAAAAGCAGTCTGAAGCATTCCTACGCTTCTGTGGCATTTTTCCAAGTTTCAAACGGAATTTTATTGCATATCATTCTTCTAAAGTGTCCTCATGTCCAGATAGCATTTTTGAAATTCCCCATCTGTGACAATCAGGCTTTAGTAGGGTGTATTCCAATTGCTGCTGTAGCTGTTCATTTGAAGCTGAAATCATAAAAATTGGTCAATCATCTCATAAGATATATAGCAATAAAGTACTGAATTTTCAAGAGTCTACAACAATTTTAAATGCCCATACGAAAAAGTCTGGAAACTTATCGTATGCACCTAGTATATATATATATATATATATATATATATATATATATATATATATATATATATATAGTATTATTCGGTCCACTTAAACCAGAGTTGGGAGTAATTCCATCAGGACAAAAAAAATCAATAATGAACATTTAAATTTTCCTGGTAAAGAGCTCAATGTAACTGAAATTACAGAGCAATAATTTCATTAAGAAAAAACACAAACCGGTCACATTAGGATTATAATTAATGTGTGTGTGTGTGTGTGTGTGTGTTTATATAGGTAAACTGGCCCACAATATTAATTCATAAAAATACATTTTTGCCAAAATATACGTAAAAATGAAAAATATTTTTGTCAATCATTTAAAACTGGTTCACTTCTTTTTTACCTGCTGCATTTCAGCTGATATCATAAAATGATAAATCTTACTAAAAATTGACTGGCTCACTCACAGAACCAAGCCTCTTTAGGCTCCTCAGTTTATAGTTACGCCTTTCAAAGCATGTTTATCGCTATTTCTCTCTCAAAGCTCTGATTTTAAGGGCGTGTATTGCGCTTGCGTATTTCTATATATGCCCACACACACACACACACACACACTGCGCCGTCTTATGTTATCTACTGTCCTCTACATCCTCAAATATTACATCTGAGATGAATTTACAATTTAGAGCAGAAAAAAAAAGAAGGAAAATTGCATAGACTTAATCCTGGTGAGTACTGAAGTCTCTGCACTTGCATAATTCTGTTTCATCAAAAATTGCTGATCAAAAACTATTGATAATTTTTTCTGCCTCTACTCAACTTCTCTACTTTATTAGAGAGCGTCTTTTTTTTTATTTAAAATTTTAAAATTTTTGAATAAGAATTATAGAATCACTTTCGATACTATGTCATTACACGTCATATACTCTCATACATACATACACTCATTCATAGTTACGTGCATGCATTTAAAAAAACATACATGCAATTATTTGTATAAACAAACACACATACATAATATATATAATAATATATATGTTGGTTTAACCTCAACTACCCTGTCGAGGAGACTTACAATGCACCTTTCAGACACAAGTTCAATAGCTCATCATTTAAAAAAACATTCATGCCCAACAACACAACTACGGAAAATTCTCACCGACAACACAACAATATTAGAACATCAAAATAATAAACAAAAACTTCAGATTCTCGAAGCATTACATATCAGAAACCTGCAGCCGACACTTAATAGAATTAATTTTCAAACCAGTGCTAATGTACTTAAATGTCTTTAGCTACTGGCACTAAATATAGAATCACATTCAAAAACAAACGCCAAAACATTCAACGGCAAAGACGCCCTTACACAGTAGTAATATGCTAAAACAAAAGTTACATCACTTTTGTTATAGATCCTCCCCTGATGATGGCCCAAAGTCGGGCAGAAAGTACTAGGGATACATGCAACTATGGACAATACATAAATCAATTCGCCCAGAATACGATAAAAGTAATACGGGAATTCGAACGGATCCAAAAGAAAATATGTAGACATAAAATATCTATCATGTTTAATAAAATTTGCATTTGCATACTTATATACAAACATACAATTATACGAAGATATTTAAACTCATAATACATACATATATTTCTACTTACATTCATGCGTATAAACATACACGTATACGTACAATGTTTGTTTGTTTCTTTGTTTGTGTTTTATGGCATATCAACCTTTGTAGGTTATTAAATGCCAAATCCATTCTTATACAAATAAGCAGTTCTGTTTCAAACAATTCAGTCTAGCATAAGTACACAGTTTAATCGTCAAAAACATTTCTATTTCAGGCAATTCAAACTGTGTACTCATGCCAAACTGAATTGTTTAAAATAGAACAGATTATTTGTATAAAAATGGATTCAGAGTTAAATAACCTACAAAGGTTGATATGCCATAAAACACAAACAACCAACTTGTAATCGTTAAAAAGCTAGACTAGCAAACCTACACGAGTGAGTTCGAGTCTCATTGGTTCCCCATTCTTATGACCTTGTGCCTCATCTAGACAAAAAGCTTCGTAAATTACAATTTCAACAAGAGATACATTGACATTTCATTTTACAGAGCACTATTATTGTTAATGTTCCTGAGAACTAGTTGTTTGGTTGGCTGTTTGGGTTTTATGGCATATCAACCTTTGTAGGTTATTAAATACCAAATCCATTCTTATACAAATAAGCAGTTCTATTTCAAACAATTCAGTTTAGCATAAGTACACAGTTTAATTGTCAAAAACATTCCTATTTCCAGCGATTCAGTTTAGTCAATTTAAACAATTCAGTTCAGTATAAGTATAGTTTTTGTTTACACTTAGTTAAATGTCAAAACAGTTCTTTTTCAAACTATTCAGTTTAGTGTAAGTACAGTTTCAATGTTAAAATCAGTTCTATTTCGAATAATTCAGTTTAGCGTAAGTACGCACTTTAAATCTCAAAACAGTTTTATTACAAGCAATTTAGTTTAGCATAAGTACGCATTTTAGTTCTATTTGACCCATAGATAAGACCCTATCGGGTGCTACCACTACGGGCCATGAGGTTGTTTAGAGTCATGTCGAGGACAGTCGTTGGGAGGGGTCTTACCCCTCAGCAGAGAAGCAGTCGGTGGATTCTACATCCCCAGCTACTGAGCAAAATACATACAATCATACATATAAACAACCATACATACCTACATATAATTATACATACAAGCACTCTTGGCATGATGATTAGAGTGTTCGCTAATGGCCCGGGAGATCTGAGTTCAATCCCAGGTCGAGTCATACCAAAGACTCAAAAAATGGTACTTGATGCCACCTTGCTTAACACTCCGCATTATAAGGTACAGATCAAAGGTAAAGTGGAACAATCCAGGGAAAAGAATAGAGCCCTTCCCTACACTATGGTGTTGTAGCTGTCAAAAAGGGAGCCCTTGGGTCACCCTCGACTACATTCGCCTTTACTTACTTGCATACATGCAAACATATTTACACTTATATGCACAACAACCTTACGTGCATACATGAATATATACATGCATACAATCACGTATATAAACAAACACACATGCATGCATAGATACCTTTATATATATATATATATATATATATATATATAACGTCGACTTCACATCATAATATATTCACCTATTTGGATTATGTTTTCTTTCTGCTACCTTCATACTGTCAGATTTTAATCCATATTTACTTTCATACTGTCTTTTCGGAAAAACAAATACCAAATACAATCTTACACGACATTTAGCGTGGATGATTCCAAACGATCTATATATATGAAAACTTACTTGTCGTTGTGTATTTCTCAATAAACGGGAGGCTTTGTCTCGTTTCTTTGGGAAACCCAACATTTTCAAATATGTTTCCACGTGCCAAACACGTTCTTATGACTTTTGAATTATAAACGCTATGTGCACGTTTATGTATCTTTTCGTTGTATATTTTTCATTTGCTCCTGTTATCTCAGCAAGCATCCATCGCTATGTGAACTATTTTGATATCCAAGTCCTGATGATGGTTACTGAAACCGAAACGTTAACGTCGACTTTAAATCATAATAAATTCTCCTATTTGGATTAGTTTTTTTTTTTGCTACCTTCATACTGTCGGATTTTAATCCATATTTACTTTCATATATATAGATATATAAACACTCCTACGTACACTCAGACACACATACATGTATAAAAACATACCTAGAAACATATTTACACCCATACTATATACGTACATATATGTATACATACATACATTCACACACTGACATACATTAATATATACACACACACACACACACATATATATATATATATACATGCTACTGCTGAAACAACAGCTTTACTGACAACAAACTCTTCATCAAAAGATAACCCTGAGGTCAGCCATGGATTTTAGTCCAATGTATCATTACCACTAACCTAGGGCGCCCTAGTTATGTGAGCACCAAATTCTGTTGCAAATCTGTCTTGGTATGAGAATGCCAGTTTAACGTACAGTTTCCTCATCTTCTTGTAGTCATAAATGTTCCGTATTCTATTACCGAATGTGGCAAGACGGGAATTGGGAAAAGAAGCTAGTTTATGTCTCATAAAGTAATCTTGGTTAGATCTTTTCCTAAACCAGGAATACGACATTAATCTTTACATCAAAAGAAGTCGTCCATCATTCACAATCTTTCTTAATCACCATTATACCACATTTATACTCCTAAGTAAATTCATGGACCTCATGAATAAGTAGAATGATATATATATATATATATATATATATATATATATATACGAAATGAAAGAATGAAAAGAGGTCCTCTAACACAACAAAAAATAAACAAATAAAGAAACAAAAATTTCAGGATTTGTCTGGGTCGTTCCAATTTAACCTATTTAGTGGAAAAATACTGTTACTTGTTAATTCATTTTATATTTATCAGACGATTCCTCCCGCCAAGAAATACCAAACAAGACAATCAGAGATTTTTTTCTAAGGAAGTGAAAAGTCGACAAAATATGTCTTTAGAATCTAAACAATTTGAATTGAGTCACACAGTCAAAATGTTGAGCAGTTAATGGGAAATTTTGCTTGAGAGGCAAAATGACGTTTTATATAAGGCAATCGAAATAGACTGACGTTCCTTTTTTTTTGTAGAGTGATAACTATTGTTAACAAATGCAGGAGGTAAGAACATTTTATTTAGAACCCAAAGCAGCAGATACACATATAGACATGATTAAAACTGATTCATAAATAAGGCTACTCAACATCTATCTATCTATCTATCGTACCCTCACTAGGGGTTGAGCCCTTTAGCGAAGGAATTAACGGTTGCCAATCGGTTAAAGCAAAGCCCTTTTAACGAATTGAGAACTTCGGTATCCGATCGCAAAATGTAAACAGATTAGAGTTAATACTTATGCGTTAATTCCTGAGCCGACAATAAGTCGCGGGCTTGGCTTAGGGGTATATCATCAGCCTGGCGTGGGGTAAGGCTGATTTCGATCTCGGCTTGGAGCGCCTCGCGTGTCTAGCCTCACTGGAGAATCGTGATACAACGAAACAGTCTGTCTGTGGATAAGTATCTATCTATCTATCTACACATATCCCCCCCCGCTTGGGTAGGATATGACACAAGGTCAATTTTTAAGAGGAGTTTAACAGGTTTGAATTCAGAGTTTTCCTTCTAGACTAATAGTTGCTTCACCAAGGCTGAAGAACACAGTCTGCCCTACTATTTACACATAGCTGGAGGGAGAATAATTGGATTCACACCTTTCCCAAGAGTATAAGTGCTATGTAAAATGCAATCAGCCTCGTCCAGGATTTGAACTAGTAGCTGCTGCTGCTATTGCTAAAAATAAAATACCTTAAAATTCCCTTAGCCAACGTAGTCCGCTTGTAGCCGTGTGGTCTGAAGCCTTAGTCTATCGTAAAGTTGGACGGGTTTCGATCCCGGCTTCGAGCGTCCTGCGGGTCTAGTCACACTGAAGAGTTCTGATAGAACGAAACATTCCGTCTGTGGATGACTATATATTCGAAACAAAATAGTAGTGAAGACTGAACTTTATTGCCTGGTAATTAGGCAAACCGGTTTGAAAAACCCAGAAACTTGTCAAGTGATATTCGGGAAAATCTGAAACAAATTTGTAGACAATTTTTTTGTTATCATTTCATCCAGAACGTGAGACAGTTTCTACGCGAGCCTTCACCACAATAAATAAATCACCTGTGTATGTAATATAGTGGTTCACATCTTTAGCTGAAGTGTCACTCCCTCATACGTCTAGATTGTCGGTGTAG
>OY757923.1:4032624-4035124 GCA_963585895.1 Sepioteuthis lessoniana | reverse complement strand
TAAAATTACAGAATCTGCAAAGTACTTTGGACAGCACAAAACCCACGTTTTCTATTGTAAAACTCCATGCTAGTATAAAGCAAAAATGTCAATCATATTACTGCTTCTTTCCTCTCCTACATAATGTGCAGAACTTTTTCTTTTACTTTTCTTTATGGTCACATAATTATATTGATAAAAAAATTACATTGGTATTGTTAATGGAGAGTTGGGTGGTTGTTGGGGTTGCCAGCGTATTCGGCAACTCATTCCTAATTACCACCCGACCCATCACAAGAAGCTCCCATCAAGTTGCATTCATCTCTGTCCTGATGTTCTTTAAAAACAGTGTGGGCACAAAAAGGTATTAACAAAGCAACAGTTGGTAGACGCATGTGGTCATCCCAGTGATAGGTTCCACCCTTTCAAAGTTCTGCTTATCTATCTATCTATCTATCTATCTCATACTTGTACCAGCTCTGTGTAAACCCTGGGTGTAGTTTGGAGGACTTGTCTGAAGCGACGTGTGATAAAGTAAGATGGCGAGAGAGCATCATGGAAGTTTGCACTGCCAGCGCAAGTTGATGATCTATCTATCTATCTATCTATCTATCTTTTAGTCAGTTAATATCTATCTATCTGTCTATCTATCTCATTCTGTTTCTATCTATATATCGCTCTCTCAATCTCTTTCTGTTTCTATCTTTTGTTGTTTCTTTTCCCTTACTCTTTCTACATTCTTTCTTTCTTGATAATTGCGTTCAGTTCTCTCTTTTCTTTTCTTTTTCTTTCTTTCATTGCTTTATTCATCTTTTTCTCTTTTTATCTTTACATTAATTGAACAAGTTTGGTTCTTTTCATAACCTTCTTTCTTTCTTTCTTTCTTTCTGTATTTATTCATTTTCTATACAATTTCTTCTCTGCCCCATTCAAATGTTTCTTATCTATCTATCTATCTATCTATCTATCTATCTATCAAAGTACATGCAGGAACACACTGATAATGCATACAAAAAAAGAAAAACAACAACGCATATATATATATATATATATAGTAACACCCCCACCCAACGAGTGACACTAAACAATCTGATGGTGATTTTCCAGTGATGCTGGGGCTTCGGGGAATGTGGAGTACCCCTTCATTGCCATTGCTGCCAGGTTTACTCTGACCCGGAGTGGTAGCACCTGATAGAGCCCTATCTATGGGTTAAATAGAACAAAACTGCACACTAATGCTAAACTGAATTGTTTGAATAAGAACTGTTTGAATAAACTGAATAGCATGAAATAGAAATGTTTTTGACAATTCAACTGTGAGATTACATTTAAATTGAGTGCTAATGCTAAACTGAATTGTTTGACATGGAACTGTTTTTGACATTGAAACTGTACTTGCGCTAAACTGAATTGTTTAATATAGAACTGTTTTGACATTTACCTGTGTGTAAACAAAATCTATACTTATACTAAACTGAATTGGCTGAATTAGAACAGTTTGACTAAACTGAATAGTTTGAAATAGAAGTGTTTTGACTATTAAACTGTGTACTTATGCTAAACTGAATTGTTTGAAATAGAACTTATTATTTGTAAAAGAATGGATTTGGCATTAAAAAACCAACGAAGGCTTATATGCCATGAAACCCAAACAACCAACAACCATCACGATCAAATCTTGGACGCGGCTATCTGCATTTTAACATTGTGTTAGAAGATCTTGGGACAGATATACATCGAACTATTCTACCTACAGGTATGAGTAAATAGTAATAGAGACTGGGCTTTTTAACTTTGGAATGGGAACCGGTCAAGGAGAAAGAAAACTCTATATTCAAACCTGTAACACTCCGCTTAAAAATTTACTTGCGTCGCTTCTTCCTTGTACGGAGTCGTTTACAAATACCTTTTTTGCTAAATATATATTTATAAATAAATAAATAACATATATATATATATATATATATATATATATATATATATATATATATATATATATAATGTAGGTTGCTATATTTATAAATAAACATTGAAAACGTGCATATATCTATGTTAGAATAGCATAGGTATAAAGTCAATGGTACTAGGTACCTGTCTGTTTCTGGCCTATGTTTTCAGCAAACCAGAGGCGAGAATCTGAGAATTGCTAAGCACCATTGACTTTATGTCTACGCAATCTTAAATACACACGCACACACACACACACACACACACACACACACGTACACTCCCCATATATATATATATATATATATGTATATATATATATATATGTATATTTATTTAAAACAGTTTATATATATTTTTTTAAACAGCTCTTTTTCTTTACACACACACACACATACATATGTATGTATGTGTGTGTGTAAAGAAAATAAGCTGTTAAAACTCTATTTTTTTTTTCCTTTGTTTTGTTTTGTTTTTTGGATTATGCCTCCTGAATCGAAATCTAAAAGATATGGCGGCTTTATTGGAAATCCGTTGACAAATTTCCATTAAGACTTCTCACTTCCATATTTAT
>OY757923.1:4022624-4030124 GCA_963585895.1 Sepioteuthis lessoniana | reverse complement strand
GGTGAAGACAGGAAGTCAGTCAGTTAGGGATCAGACGAGTTGGAGAGAAGATGCGGTAGAGAAAACCAGCAAGAAAGAAACGCTGTTATGGCCATAGAAGTGGGGGTCAATATGTTGCAGTTCTGTTCGTTCTCCAACTCCCTCTCACACACAACCCTTTCAATAAAGTGAGAGGTATATTTTTCTAAAGAACTGTGTCCGCTCGTCTTTATTGTGTCGTCGTTATGATTCTGCATGCATCTGCATATGAGTATACAACATTTCTATGTAACACTAACAATTTAAAATCAGTCATTTGTTTGCACAGATTTAAATGGATATTCATATTTGATTTTTAAGTGAAACGTTTGTATGGGATTTCAGTGAGTTAAAACTAATTTCTCAGCACACTATTTTTTTCTACACCGTTAAAGGATTTTATTTATCGCAGTCACAATTCTTTTTAATTTTAACATTTGTTTGCAGACAGTAAAGTGCTTACAAGTATAGCTATCTAACACTAATTATTCTATTCAACACTATTCCCTCATTTGCACCCAATCAAATCTTTCCAAGTACTGTTATGTGATACCAATAATTCAAGTTAGGCACACAGTTAAAGAGTTTCAAGTATTTTTATTTTACACTAATAATTCTATTCATCATTACTCATTCGTTTGCACACAGTTGAATAGTTTCAAGTTTTGTGATCTCTCACTAACAATTCGATTTAACATAAATCTTTTATTTACACATAGTTAGATGGTCAAACAGTTCTATTTCTAACAATTCAATTCAACAGAAGTCATTTCTTTGATCTGAGTTTCAATGCCAGTTCTATTTGACCCATTGATAGGACCCTATCAGGTGCTACCACTTTCGGCCAGAGTGGACCTGGAAGCAATGGCAATGAAAGGGTCCTTCACATTCCCCAAAGCTCCAGCATTACTGAAACCTCACCATAAGATTGTTTAGTGTCATATCCGGGACACTCGTTGGTGGGGGTCTTACCTCTCTGCAGATATGCAGTTGGTGTGTTGTTTTGGGCCAAATCCTGGACATTCTTTTTGGGATGGGTTTTTATACTTCTGCACATGTACAATTGGAGTATTTTTCTGCCCTAGCCGGAGGCGATGAACGACAGAGAAAAGTGGCGAGAGAGAGAGTCAGGTATATCCATGCGGGCGGCACGACATGATGATGATGACAGCCCCTAACCAACTGGACTTGTATAGGAGGGTCAGAGAAGGAACTGGTGATGTAGCATGGCATTTTTTTAAACCAAAAATGGATAACTCCAAGTAATATCAAAATGTCCAGAAATTAAATTTCCAAACTTTGAAAGAAAATCATTAACAAATTAATTATTTTATCATGATAATTACTCTCAATTAATTAAGAATTACTTATTAGATTTATTGGTAGTTCTTGAAACTGAAATGTAAACTAATTACTTTGCATTATTGCTAAGTTGGGACTGACAGTCCAGACATAGAAAAATATAAACCAATCTGATGTTATGTAAATATAAAAAAAGATATTCAAAAGATATATTTATTTATATATGAAAAATGGTCTTCAAAGGCAAAGAAGAGAAAAAAAAAAAAGATGAGAAAATTCTTAGAGGTCTATGATTGTTAGTAGCGTTCTGTTTCAAAATGTATTTAACGTAATTTGGGTTCAAATCTTTTATTATTTATTTAAGTTTATATTTCTGATGAGACTATATAATTTAATTACATCGCCCTGAAGATGTAGGAAGGAAACCGTACGTTAAACCATAGTATATTATTCATATAAAAATAAATGCCTCTTTCGAAAGTTTTGCTTTTTCAAATATATATATATATATATATATATATATATATATATATATATATATATATATATATATATATATATATATGCGTATGTGTGTGTGTGTGTGTGTGTGTGGTTGGGCTGCAGTCTTTTATTTAAGCATATTTCATTAAATAATAAAGACACGTTTTGTCTGTATAATTCATTAAAGAGCCTTCCAAGTTTTCTGATAAGTGTCTTTGGTTCAGGTTGGAATTAGTTGATGAATTTACCAAAATTGTCCCCAGCGCTTTTGGACCTTTCATAGGCCATTATCAGGGGTTGTTTGTAAGAGTAAAAAAGTGTTTTTTAAAAGAGATCTTTTAGTTTTTTTTGTAACATTACAAAATTTTAACTGAACCGAATAATACCATATACACACACACACACACACACACACACACACACGCACACACACACACACACACACATATATATATATATATATATATATATATATATATATATATATATATATATATATTAAGCTTCTAACGTATCACTCGCTTAAACTTTTAAAAAAGTCCTTAAATTTATCTATAGAACCCAGAAAATTATTTACTTCAGAATATAATATAAAAATATAGTTGATAAATCTCTTTTCTGATATGTGGATCTATCTTTCATATAAACAATGACCGTTTGTTGTGATCATCACTTATCGATCCTATGTTGTATAAAAATATTCGGATCGAGATAAAGAATGAAAATGATATAAAAGAGTCTCCATGATTACTATTTCACAGCAGAAATATATTTTAAGTGTTAATTATTAATTACTTCTTATTAATCAATTTGTTCACTTATTTTTACGTATAACTGCAATATAATTTCTATGAAGAGAATAGGATTCGACATTGATCTTAAAGGCCACCTCTAGCGTCTTTTAAGCGATTTCCTATGAAATAGAATCGAAACAAAAGACATAGTTATCCAGAGAAAAAACTCGTTTGGTTCCTGTCAATACTAACGATGAGAGTAAATAGATTTATTTTTGATGCAACAATCTGGGCAGAAAAGCGAATGTAGGTCCCTATCTTTATTTTTTCTTGGTCATTGTGGCATGCTAGTGTCGAGAAATTTGAGGGTAAGAAACAGATTGATTTTTTTTTTTCTTCTCAATATAATAACGAATAGAATATGAGCTGACTGCCGAAACTCTAACCCAATTCGTAGATTGCTTTCGTGGTTGAATGAAAACCGTTACGCGATTTACATATTGCCTGTAAATAACAACGATCAAATTTGAGTACTTTCAATTGCACTAAGCTTGAGTCAAATGTGTACCTGCCTTAGTGCAATGGTTAACATGCTTGTCTTATTATCTGTAATCGTTCGTTCGATCTCCACAAAATGCCCCAAATCATTGTAATAAATCGGACGACATTTAACTAATGACAGAAAACTTTTACAAACGTCGGTACATTTTGGTTAGGGGTAAAAATAAGACAAACCGAAAAGAATGCCATCTTTCTCATTGAATTTCTTTATTTCTTCTTTCCTTTTCTTTTTCCTTTCTTCGTACATAAGTTTACTTTTCTACCTTTTTTTACATTTGCATTTATTTCTTTTTCTTTACTTTTTTCCCCTCATTCTTTTCATCATTTCTTTCTAATAAAATCGTTTTTATCCTTTTTTTATTTCCTAACTTGGTATTTTTCTTCTTTTTTCTTCTTTATCTGGTGTTTTTCTTCTAAATTTTCTGCTGTTTCCTTTCTTTCACTTTTCTTACTTCTGCTCTTCTTTCTTTCTTTCTTTCTTTTATTTCTTTACTCCTGTTCTCTACAAGTCTCACGGTCTTCATTCTTTTTTTTCTCTCTTTTTCTTTCACTTTATCTCCTACTGTTCCTTACAGGAACCCATTCTTCTTTTTCTTTTTTTCTTTCTTTCTTTTTATCTCCTCCTGTTCCTTACAAGTCCCCATTCCTTTTTTCTCTTTTTCTTTCTCTATATCTCCTCATTTTCCGTACAACTCACCATTGTTTTACTTTCTTTTTGTCTATCCTTCTCTTATCTCCTACTTTTCCTAAAAAATCCCCATTCATTTTTTCTTTCTTTCTTTCTTTCTTTCTTTCTTTCTTTCTTTCTTTCTCTTTATCTCCTCCTTTTCCTTACAGGTCCCCATTCTTTTTTCTTTCTTTCTTTCTTTCTTTCTTTCTCTTTATCTCCTCCTTTTCCTTACATGTACCCATTCTTTTTTCTTTCTTTCTTTCTCTTTTTCTCATACTTTTCCTTACAAGTCCCCATTCTTTTTTCTTCTTTTTTTCTTTCTTTCTCTTTATGTCCTCCTTTTCCTTACAAGTCCCCATTCTTTCTTTCTTTCTTTCTTTCTTTCTTTCTCTCTATCTCCTCCTTTTCCTTACAAGTCACCATCTTTCTTTCTTTCTTTCTTTCTTTCTTTCTTTCTCTTTATCTCCTCCTTTTCCTTACAAGTCCCCATTCTTTCTTTCTTTCTTTCTTTCTGTCTCTCTATCTCCTCCTTTTCCTTACAAGTCCCCATTCTTTCTTTCTTTCTTTCTTTCTTTCTTTCTTTCTTTTTATCTCCTCCGTTTCCTTACAAGTCACCATTCTTTCTTTCTTTCTCTTTATCACCTCCTTTTCCTTACAAGTCTCCATTCTTTCTTTCTTTCTTTCTCTTTATCTCCTCCTTTTCCTTACAAGTCACCTTTCTTTCTTTCTTTCTTTCTTTCTTTCTTTCTCTTTTTCTCCTCCTTTTCCTTACAAGTCACCATTCTTTCTTTCTTTCTTTCTCTTTATCTCCTCCTTTTCCTTACAAGTCACCTTTCTTTCTTTCTTTCTTTCTTTCTCTTTATCTCCTCCTTTTCCTTACAAGTCACCATTCTTTCTTTCTTTCTTTCTTTCTTTCTTTCTTTCTCTTTATCTCTTCCTTTTCCTTACAAGTCACCATTCTTTCTTTCTTTCTTTCTCTTTATCTCCTCCTTTTCCTTACAAGTCACCTTTCTTTCTTTCTTTCTTTCTTTCTTTCTCTTTATCACCTCCTTTTCCTTACAAGTCACCATTCTTTCTTTCTTTCTTTCTCTTTATCTCCTCCTTTTCCTTACAAGTCACCATTCTTTCTTTCTTTCTTTCTTTCTCTTTATCTCTTCCTTTTCCTTACAAGTCACCATTCTTTCTTTCTTTCTTTCTTTCTTTCTCTTTATCTCCTCCTTTTCCTTACAAGTCACCTTTCTTTCTTTCTTTCTTTCTTTCTCTTTATCACCTCCTTTTCCTTACAAGTCACCATTCTTTCTTTCTTTCTTTCTCTTTATCTCCTCCTTTTCCTTACATGTCACCATTCTTTCTTTCTTTCTTTCTTTCTCTTTATCACCTCTTTTTCCTGACATGTCACCATTCTTTCTTTCTTTCTTTCTTTCTTTCTTTCTTTCTTTTTATCTCCTCCTTTTCCTGACATGTCACCATTCTTTCTTTCTTTCTTTCTTTCTTTCTCTTTATCTCCTCCTTTTCTTTACAAGTGACCATTCTTTCTTTCTTTCTTTCTTTTTATCTCCTCCTTTTCCTGACAAGTCACCTTTCTTTCTTTCTTTCTTTCTTTCTTTCTCTTTTTCTCCTCCTTTTCCTTACAAGTCACCATTCTTTCTTTCTTTCTTTCTCTTTATCTCCTCCTTTTCCTTACAAGTCACCTTTCTTTCTTTCTTTCTTTCTTTCTCTTTATCTCCTCCTTTTCCTTACAAGTCACCATTCTTTCTTTCTTTCTTTCTTTCTTTCTTTCTCTTTATCTCTTCCTTTTCCTTACAAGTCACCATTCTTTCTTTCTTTCTTTCTCTTTATCTCCTCCTTTTCCTTACAAGTCACCTTTCTTTCTTTCTTTCTTTCTTTCTTTCTTTCTCTTTATCACCTCCTTTTCCTTACAAGTCACCATTCTTTCTTTCTTTCTTTCTCTTTATCTCCTCCTTTTCCTTACAAGTCACCATTCTTTCTTTCTTTCTTTCTTTCTTTCTCTTTATCTCTTCCTTTTCCTTACAAGTCACCATTCTTTCTTTCTTTCTTTCTTTCTTTCTCTTTATCTCCTCCTTTTCCTTACAAGTCACCTTTCTTTCTTTCTTTCTTTCTTTCTTTCTCTTTATCACCTCCTTTTCCTTACAAGTCACCATTCTTTCTTTCTTTCTTTCTCTTTATCTCCTCCTTTTCCTTACATGTCACCATTCTTTCTTTCTTTCTTTCTTTCTCTTTATCACCTCTTTTTCCTGACATGTCACCATTCTTTCTTTCTTTCTTTCTTTCTTTCTTTCTTTCTTTCTTTTTATCTCCTCCTTTTCCTGACATGTCACCATTCTTTCTTTCTTTCTTTCTTTCTTTCTTTCTTTCTTTTTATCTCCTCCTTTTCCTTACATGTCACCATTCTTTCTTTCTTTCTTTCTCTTTATCTCCTCCTTTTCCTTACAAGTCACCATTCTTTCTTTCTTTCTTTCTCTTTATCTCCTCCTTTTCCTTACAAGTCACCATTCTTTCTTTCTTTTTTTTTTCTTTCTTTCTTTCTCTTTATCTCCTCCTTTTCCTTACAAGTGACCATTCTTTCTTTCTTTCTGTCTCTTTATCTCCTCCTTTTCTTTACAAGTCACCATTCTTTCTTTCTTTCTCTTTATCTCCTCCTTTTCCTTACAAGTGACCATTCCTTCTTTCTTTCTTTCTTTCTCTTTATCTCCCCCTTTTCCTTACAAGTCACCATTCTTTCTTTCTTTCTTTCTTTCTTTCTTTCTTTCTTTCTTTCTCTTTATCTCCTCCTTTTCTTTACAAGTCACCATTCTTTCCTTCTTTCTTTCTTTCTTTCTTTTTCTTTATCTCCTCCTTTTCCTTACAAGTCTCCATTCTTTCTTTCTTTCTTTCTTTCGTTCTCTTTAGTCCTCCTTTTCTTTACAAGTCACCATTTTTTTTTCTTTCTTTCTCTTTATCTCCTCCTTTTCCTTACAAGTCACCATTCTTTTTTTCTTTCTTTCTTTCTTTCTCTTTATCTCCCCCTTTTCTTTACAAGTCACCATTTTTTTCTTTCTTTCTCTTTATCTCCTCCTTTTCCTTACAAGTCACCATTCTTTCTTTCTTTCTTTCTTTCTCTTTATCTCCTCCTTTTCCTTACAAGTCACCATTCTCTCTTTCTTTCTTTCTTTCTTTGTCTTTATCTCCTCCTTTTCCTTACAAGTCACCATTCTTTCTTTCTTTCTTTCTTTCTCTTTATCTCCTCCTTTTCTTTACAAGTCACCTTTCTTTTTTTCTTTCTTTCTTTTTTTCTTTCTCTTTATCTCCTCCTTTTCTTTACAAGTCACCTTTTTTTTTCTTTCTTTCTCTTTATCTCCTCCTTTTCCTTACAAATCACCATTCTTTCTTTCTTTGTTTCTTTCTCTTTATCTCCTACTTTTCCTTACAAGTCACCATTCTCTCATTCTTTCTTTCTTTCTCTTTATCTCCTCCTTTTCCTTACAAGTCACCTTTCTTTTTTTCTTTCTTTCTTTCTTTCTTTCTTTCTTTCTTTCTCTTTATCTCCTCCTTTTCCTTACAAGTCACCATTCTTTCTTTCTTTCTTTCTTTCTTTCTCTTTATCTCCTCCTTTTCCTTACAAGTCACCATTCTTTCTTTCTTTCTTTCTCTTTATCTCCTCATTTTCCTTACAAGACACCTTTCTTTCTTTCTTTCTTTCTCTTTATCTCCTTCTTTTCCTTACAAGTCACC
>OY757923.1:3882624-4020124 GCA_963585895.1 Sepioteuthis lessoniana | reverse complement strand
TATCTCATCCTTTTCCTTACAAGTCACCATTCTTTCTTTCTTTCTTTCTTTCTCTTTATCTCCTCCTTTTCTTTACAAGTGACCATTCTTTCTTTCTTTCTTTCTCTTTATCTCCTCCTTTTCTTTACAAGTCACCATTTTATTTTTCTTTCTTTCTCTTTATCTCCTTTTCCTTACAAGTCACCATTCTTTCTTTCTTTCTTCCTTTCTCTTTATCTCATCCTTTTCCTTACAAGTCACCATTTTTTCTTTCTTTCTTTCTCTTTATCTCCTCCTTTTCCTTACAAGTGACCATTCCTTCTTTCTTTCTTTCTTTCTCTTTATCTACTCCTCTTTCTTACAAGTCAACATTCTTTCTTTCTTTCTTTCTTTCTTTCTCTTTATCTCCTCCTTTTCCTTACAAGTGACCATTCCTTCTTTCTTTCTTTCTTTCTCTTTATCTCCAACTTTTCCTTACAAGTCACCATTCTTTCTTTCTTTCTTTCTTTCTTTCTTTCTCTTTATCTCCTCCTTTTCTTTACAAGTCACCATTCTTTCTTTCTTTCTTTCTTTCTTTCTTTCTTTTTATCTCCTCCTTTTCTTTACAAGTCACATTTCTTTCTTTCTTTCTTTCTTTCTTTCTCTTTATCTCCTACTTTTCCTTACAAGTCACCTTTCTTTTTTTCTTTCTTTCTTTCTTTCTTTCTTTCTCTTTATCTCCTCCTTTTCCTTACAAGTCACCATTCTTTCTTTCTTTCTTTCTCTTTATCTCCTCCTTTTCCTTACAAAACACCTTTCTTTCTTTCTTTCTTTCTCTTTATCTCCTCCTTTTCCTTACAAGTCACCATTTTTTCTTTCTTTCTTTCTCTTTATCTCCTCCTTTTCCTTACAAGTCACCATTCTTTCTTTCTTTCTTTCTCTTTATCTCCTCCTTTTCCTTACAAAACACCTTTCTTTCTTTCTTTCTTTCTCTTTATCTCCTCCTTTTCCTTACAAGTCACCATTTTTTCTTTCTTTCTTTCTCTTTATCTCCTCCTTTTCCTTACAAGTCACTATTTTTTTCTTTCTTTCTCTTTATCTCCTCCTTTTCCTTACAAGTAACCATTCTTTCTTTCTTTTTTTCTTTCTCTTTATCTCCTCCTTTTCCTTACAAGTCACCATTCTTTCTTTCTTTTTTTCTTTCTCTTTATCTCCTCCTTTTCCTTACAAGTCACCATTCTTTCTTTCTTTCTTTCTCTATTTCTTTTTATCTCCTACTTTTCCTTAAAAGTCTCCATTCTTTCTTTCTTTCTTTCTCTTTATCTCCTCCTTTTCCTTACAAGTGACCATTCCTTCTTTCTTTCTTTCTCTATATCTCCTCCTTTCTTTACAAGTCACCATTCTTTCTTTCTTTTTTTCTCTTTATCTCCTCCTTTTCTTTTCAAGTGACCATTCCTTCTTTTTTTCTTTCTCTCTTTCTCTTTATCTCCTCCTTTTCCTTACAAGTGACCATTCCTTCTTTCTTTCTTTCTTTCTTTTTATCTCCTCCTTTGCTTTACAAGTCACCATTCTTTCTTTCTTTCTTTCTTTCTCTTTATCTCCTCCTTTTCCTTACAAGTCACCTTTCTTTCTTTCTTTCTTTTTTTCTTTCTTTCTTTCTTTCTTTTTATCTCCTCCTTTTCTTTTCAAGTCACCATTCTTTCTTTCTTTCTTTCTTTCTTTCTTTCTTTCTTTCTTTCTCTTTATCTCCCCCTTTTCCTTACAAGTCACCATTCTTTCTTTCCTTCTTTCTTTCTCTTTATCTCCTCCTTTTCCTTACAAGTCACCACTCTTTCTTTCCTTCTTTCTTTCTCTTTATCTCCTCCTTTTCCTTACAAGTCACCATTCTTTCTTTCTTTCTTTCTATCTTTCTTTCTTTTTATCTCCTCCTTTTCCTTACAAGTCACCATTCTTTCTTTCTTTCTTTCTTTCTCTTTATCTCCTCCTTTTCCTTACAACTCACCATTCTTTCTTTCTTTCTTTCTTTCTTTCTCTTTATCTCCTCCTTTTCTTTACAAGTGACCATTCTTTCTTTCTTTCTTTCTCTTTATCTCCTCCTTTTCTTTACAAGTCACCATTTTTTTTTCTTTCTTTCTTACTTTATATCCTTTTCCCTACAAGTCACCATTCTTTCTTTTTTTCTTTCTCTTTATCTCCTCCTTTCCTTACAACTCACCTTTCTTTCTTTCTTTCTCTCTTTCACTTTATCTCCTTCATTTCATTACAAGTCACCATTCTTTCTTTCTTTCACCTTACTTCTTTCTTTTTCCTTACAAGTCATCATTTTTTCTTTCTTTCTTTCTCTTTATCTCCTCCTTTTGCTTACAAATCACCATTCTTTCTTTCTTTGTTTCTTTCTCTTTATCTCCTCCTTTTCTTTACAAGTCACCTTTCTTTTTTTCTTTCTTTCTTTCTTTCTTTCTCTTTATCTCCTCCTTTTCTTTACAAGTCACCTTTTTTTTTCTTTCTTTCTCTTTATCTCCTCCTTTTCCTTACAAATCACCATTCTTTCTTTCTTTGTTTCTTTCTCTTTATCTCCTCCTTTTCCTTACAAGTCACCATTCTCTCATTCTTTCTTTCTTTCTCTTTATCTCCTCCTTTTCCTTACAAGTCACCTTTCTTTTTTTCTTTCTTTCTTTCTTTCTTTCTCTTTATCTCCTCCGTTTCCTTACAAGTCACCATTCTTTCTTTCTTTCTTTCTTTCTTTCTTTCTTTCTTTCTCTTTATCTCCTCCTTTTCCTTACAAGTCACCATTCTTTCTTTCTTTCTTTCTCTTTATCTCCTCCTTTTCCTTACAAGTCACCTTTTTTTTTTCTTTCTTTCTTTCTTTCTTTCTCTTTATCTCCTTCTTTTCCTTACAAGTCACCATTTTTTCTTTCTTTCTTTCTCTTTATCTCCTCCTTTTCTTTACAAGTCACCATTCTTTCTTTCTTTCTTTCTCTTTATCTCCTCCTTTTCCTTACATGTCACCATTCTTTCTTTCTTTCTTTCTGTTTATCTCCTCCTTTTCCTTACAAGTCACCATTCTTTCTTTCTTTCTTTCTCTTTATCTCCTCCTTTTCCTTACAAGTCACCATTCTTTCTTTCTTTCTTTCTCTTTATCTCCTCCTTTTCCTTACAAGTCACCATTCTTTCTTTCTTTCTTTCTCTCTTTCTTTTTATCTCCTCCTTTTCCTTACAAGTCACCATTCTTTCTTTCTTTCATTCTCTTTATCTCCTCCTTTTCCATACGAGTCACCATTCTTTCTTTCTTTCTTTCTCTTTATCTCCTCCTTTTCCTTACAACTCACCATTCTTTCTTTCTTTCTTTCTCTTTATCTCCTCCTTTTCCTTACAAGTCACCATTCTTACTTTCTTTCTTTCTCTTTATCTCCTCCTTTTCATTAAAAGTCACCATTCTTTCTTTCTTTCTCTTTATCTCCTCCTTTTCCTTACAAGTCACCTTTCTTTCTTTCTTTCTTTCTTTCTTTTTTTCTTTCTTTCTTTCTTTCTTTCTTTCTTTTTATCTCCTCCTTTTCTTTACAAGTCACCATTCTTTCTTTCTTTCTTTCTTTCTCTTTATCTCCTCCATTTCCTTACAAGTCACCATTCTTTCTTTCCTTCTTTCTTTCTCTTTATCTCCTCCTTTTCCTTACAAGTCACCATTCTTTCTTTCTTTCTTTCTTTCTTTCTTTCTTTTTATCTCCTCCTTTTCCTTACAAGTCACCATTCTTTCTTTCTCTTTATCTCATCCTTTTCCTTACAAGTCACCATTCTTTCTTTCTTTCTTTCTTTCTTTCTTTCTTTCTCTTTATCTCCTCCTTTTCTTTACAAGTGACCATTCTTTCTTTCTTTCTTTCTCTTTCTCTCCTCCTTTTCTTTACAAGTCACCATTTTTTTTTCTTTCTTTCTCTTTATCTTCTTTTCCTTACAAGTCACCATTCTTTCTTTCTTTCTTTCTTTCTTTCTCTTTATCTCATCCTTTTCCTTACAAGTCACCATTTTTTCTTTCTTTCTTTCTCTTTATCTCCTCCTTTTCCTTACAAGTGACCATTCCTTCTTTCTTTCTTTCTTTCTCTTTATCTACTCCTCTTTCTTACAAGTCAACATTCTTTCTTTCTTTCTTTCTTTCTTTCTCTTTATCTCCTCCTTTTCCTTACAAGTGACCATTCCTTCTTTCTTTCTTTCTTTCTCTTTATCTCCAACTTTTCCTTACAAGTCACCATTCTTTCTTTCTTTCTTTCTTTCTTTCTTTCTCTTTATCTCCTCCTTTTCTTTACAAGTCACCATTCTTTCTTTCTTTCTTTCTTTCTTTCTTTTTATCTCCTCCTTTTCTTTACAAGTCACCTTTCTTTCTTTCTTTCTTTCTTTCTCTTTATCTCCTCCTTTTCCTTACAAGTCACCATTCTTTCTTTCTTTCTTTCTCTTTATCTCCTCCTTTTCCTTACAAAACACCTTTCTTTCTTTCTTTCTTTCTCTTTATCTCCTCCTTTTCCTTACAAGTCACCATTTTTTCTTTCTTTCTTTCTCTTTATCTCCTCCTTTTCCTTACAAGTCACTATTTTTTTCTTTCTTTCTCTTTATCTCCTCCTTTTCCTTACAATTCACCATTCTTTCTTTCTTTTTTTCTTTCTCTTTATCTCCTCCTTTTCCTTACAAGTCACCATTCTTTCTTTCTTTTTTTCTTTCTCTTTATCTCCTCCTTTTCCTTACAAGTCACCATTCTTTCTTTCTTTCTTTCTCTCTTTCTTTTTATCTCCTACTTTTCCTTAAAAGTCACCATTCTTTCTTTGTTTCTTTCTCTTTATCTCCTCCTTTTCCTTACAAGTGACCATTCCTTCTTTTTTTCTTTCTCTCTTTCTCTTTATCTCCTCCTTTTCCTTACAAGTGACCATTCCTTCTTTCTTTCTTTCTCTTTATCTCCTCCTTTCTTTACAAGTCACCATTCTTTCTTTCTTTTTTTCTCTTTATCTCCTCCTTTTCTTTTCAAGTGACCATTCCTTCTTTTTTTCTTTCTCTCTTTCTCTTTATCTCCTCCTTTTCCTTACAAGTGACCATTCCTTCTTTCTTTCTTTCTCTTTATCTCCTCCTTTGCTTTACAAGTCACCATTCTTTCTTTCTTTCTTTCTTTCTCTTTATCTCCTCCTTTTCCTTACAAGTCACCTTTCTTTCTTTCTTTCTTTCTTTTTTTCTTTCTTTCTTTCTTTCTTTTTATCTCCTCCTTTTCTTTACAAGTCACCATTCTTTCATTCTTTCTTTCTTTCTTTCTTTTTATCTCCTCCTTTTCCTTACAAGTCACCATTCTTTCTTTCTTTCTTTCTTTCTTTCTTTCTCTTTATCTCCTCCTTTTCCTTACAAGTCACCATTCTTTCTTTCTTTCTTTCTTTCTTTCTCTTTATCTCCTCCTTTTCTTTACAAGTCACCATTCTTTCATTCTTTCTTTCTCTTTATCTCCTCCTTTTCTTTACAAGTCACCATTTTTTTTTTCTTTCTTTCTTACTTTATATCCTTTTCCTTACAAGTCACCATTCTTTCTTTCTTTCTTTCTCTTTATCTCCTCCTTTTCCTTACAAATCACCATTTTTTCTTTTTTTCTTTCTCTTTATCTCCTCCTTTCCTTACAACTCACCTTTCTTTCTTTCTTTCTTTTTCTCTTTCACTTTATCTCCTTCATTTCATTACAAGTCACCATTCTTTCTTTTTTTCACCTTACTTCTTCCTTTTCCTTACAAGTCATCATTTTTTCTTTCTTTCTTTCTCTTTATCTCCTCCTTTTGCTTACAAATCACCATTCTTTCTTTCTTTGTTTCTTTCTCTTTATCTCCTCCTTTTCTTTACAAGTCACCTTTCTTTTTTTCTTTCTTTCTTTCTTTGTTTCTTTCTCTTTATCTCCTCCTTTTCTTTACAAGTCACCTTTCTTTTTTTCTTTCTTTCTTTCTTTTTTTCTCTTTATCTCCTCCTTTCCTTACAAGACACCATTCTTCCTTTCTTTCTTTCTCTTTATCTCCTCATTTTCCTTACAAGTCAGCATTCTTTCTTTCTTTTTTTCTCTTTATATCATCCTTTTCCTTACAAGTCTCCATTCTTTCTTTCTTTCTTTCTCTTTATCTCATCCTTTTCCTTACAAGTCTCCATTCTTTATTTCTTTCTTTCTCTTTATCTCCTCCTTTCCTTACAAGTCACCATTCTTCCTTTCTTTCTTTCTCTTTATCTCCCCCTTTTCCTTACAAGTCACCATTCTTTATTTCTTTCTTTCTCTTTATCTCATCCTTTTCCTTAGAAGTCTCCATTCTTTCTTTCTTTCTTTCTTTCTATTTATCTCCTCCTTTTCCTTACATGTCACCATTCTTTCTTTCTTTCTTTCTTTCTCTTTATCTCCCCCTTATCCTTACAAGTCACCATTCTTTATTTCTTTCTTTCTCTTTATCTCATCCTTTTCCTTACAAGTCTCCATTCTTTCTTTCTTTCTCTTTATCTCCTCCTTTTCGTTACAAGTCACCATTCTTTCTTTCTTTCTTTCTATTTATCTCCTCCTCTTCCTTACGAGTCACCATTCTTTCTTTCTTTCTTTCTCTTTATCTCCTCCTTTTCGTTACAAGTCACCATTCTTTCTTTCTTTCTTTCTCTTTATCTCCTCCTTTTCCATACGAGTCACCCTTCTTTCTTTCTTTCTTTCTCTTTATCTCCTCCTTTTCCTTACAAGTCACCATTTTTTCTTTTTTTCTTTTTCTTTAACTCCTTTTCCTTACTTGTCGCCATTCTTTCTTTCTTCCTTCCTTTCTTTCTTTTTCTTTATCATTTCTTTTTCCTTACAAGGCACCATTTTTTCTTTCTTACTTTATATCCTTTTCCTTACATGTCACCATTCTTTCTTTCTTTCTTTCTCTTTATCTCCTCCTTTCCTTACAAGTCACCTTTCTTTCTTTCTTTCTTTCTTTCTTTCACTTTATCTCCTCCTTTTCCTTACAAGTCACCATTCTTTCTTTCTTTCTTTCTCTCTATCTCCTCCTTTTCTTTACAAGTCACCATTCTTTCTTTCTTTCTTTCTCTTTATCTCCTCCTTTCCTTACAAGTCACCTTTCTTTCTTTCTTTCTTTCTCTTTATCTCCTCCTTTCCTTACAAGTCACCTTTCTTTCTTTCTTTCTTTCTTTCTTTCTTTCTTTCTTTCTCTTTATCTCCTCCTTTCCTTACAAGTCACCATTCTTCCTTTCTTTCTTTCTCTTTATCTCCTCCTTTTCCTTACTAGTCTCCATTCTTTATTTCTTTCTTTCTCTTTATCTCCTCCTTTCCTTACAAGTCACCTTTCTTTCTTTCTTTCTTTCTTTCTTTCTTTCTCTTTATCTCCTCCTTTCCTTACAAGTCAGCATTCTTTCTTTCTTTCTTTCTCTTTATCTCATCCTTTTCCTTACTAGTCTCCATTCTTTATTTCTTTCTTTCTCTTTATCTCCTCCTTTCCTTACAAGTCACCATTCTTCCTTTCTTACTTTCTCTTTATCTCCCCCTTTTCCTTACAAGTCACCATTCTTTATTTCTTTCTTTCTCTTTATCTCATCCTTTTCCTTACAAATCTCCATTCTTTCTTTCTTTCTTTCTATTTATCTCCTCCTTTTTCTTACGAGTCACCATTCTTTCTTTCTTTCTTTCTTTCTCTTTATCTCCCCCTTTTCCTTACAAGTCACCATTCTTTATTTCTTTCTTTCTCTTTATCTCATCCTTTTCCTTACAAGTCTCCATTCTTTCTTTCTTTCTCTTTATCTCCTCCTTTTCGTTACAAGTCACAATTCTTTCTTTCTTTCTTTCTCTTTATCTCCTCCTTTTCCTTACAAGTCACCATTCTTTCTTTCTTTCTTTCTTTCTTTCTTTCTCTTTATCTCCTCCTTTTCCTTACAAGTCTCCATTCTTTTTTCTTTCTTTCGTTCTATTTATCTCCTCCTTTTCCTTACGAGTCACCATTCTTTCTTTCTTTCTTTTTTTCTTTCTCTTTATCTCCTCTTTTTCCTTACAAGTCACCATTCTTTCTTTCTTTCTTTCTTTCTTTCTTTCTTTCTTTCTCTTTATCTCCTCCTTTTCCTTACAAGTCTCCATTCTTTTTTTCTTTCTTTCTATTTATCTCCTCCTTTTCCTTACGAGTCACCATTCTTTCTGTCTTTCTTTCTCTTTATCTCCTCCTTTTCCTTACAAGTCTCCATTCTTTTTTTCTTTCTTTCTATTTATCTCCTCCTTTTCCTTACGAGTCACCATTCTTTCTTTCTTTCTTTCTCTTTATCTCCTTCTTTTCCTTACAACTCACCATTCTTTCTTTCTTTCTTTCTCTTTATCTCCTCCTTTTCCATACGAG
Organism: Sepioteuthis lessoniana; assembly: GCA_963585895.1. Taxonomy (NCBI): domain Eukaryota; kingdom Metazoa; phylum Mollusca; class Cephalopoda; order Myopsida; family Loliginidae; genus Sepioteuthis; species Sepioteuthis lessoniana. The sequence continues at coordinate 4,011,809 of OY757923.1, read as the reverse complement.
TCACCATTCTTTCTTTCTTTCTTTCTCTTTATCTCCTCCTTTTCCTTACAAGTCACCATTCTTTCTTTCTTTCTTTCTCTCTTTCTTTTTATCTCCTCCTTTTCCTTACAAGTCACCATTCTTTCTTTCTTTCATTCTCTTTTTCTCCTCCTTTTCCTTAAAAGTCACTATTTTTTCTTTCTTTCTTTCTCTTTATCTCCTCCTTTTCCATACGAGTCACCATTCTTTCTTTCTTTCTTTCTCTTTATCTCCTCCTTTTCCTTACAAGTCACCATTTTTTCTTTTTTTCTTTTTCTTTAACTCCTTTTCCTTACTTGTCACCATTCTTTCTTTCTTCCTTCCTTTCTTTCTTTTTCTTTATCACTTCTTTTTCCTTACAAGGCACCATTTTTTCTTTCTTACTTTATATCCTTTTCCTTACAAGTCACCTTTCTTTTTTTCTTTCTTTCTCTTTATCTCCTCCTTTTCCTTACAAATCACCATTTTTTCTTTTTTTCTTTCTCTTTATCTCCTCCTTTTCCTTACAAGTCACCATTCTTTCTTTCTTTCTATCTCTTTATCTCCTCCTTTCCTTACAAGTCACCTTTCCTTCTTTCTTTCTTTCTTTCTTTCACTTTATCTCCTCCTTTTCCTTACAAGTCACCATTTTTTCTTTCTTTCACCTTACTTCTTCCTTGTCCTTACAAGTCATCATTTTTTCTTTCTTTCTTTCTCTTTATTTCCTCCTTTCCTTACAAGTCACCATTCTTTCTTTCTCTTTATTTCCTCCTTTCCTTACAAGTCACCATTCTTCCTTTCTTTCTTTCTCTTTATCTCCTCATTTTCCTTACAAATCAGCATTCTTTCTTTCTTTGTTTCTCTTTATATCATCCTTTTCCTTACAAGTCTCCATTCTTTCTTTCTTTCTTTCTCTTTATCTCATCCTTTTCCTTACTAGTCTCCATTCTTTATTTCTTTCTTTCTCTTTATCTCCTCCTTTTCTTACAAGTCACCATTCTTCCTTTCTTTCTTTCTCTTTATCTCCCCCTTTTCCTTACAAGTCACCATTCTTTATTTTTTTCTTTCTCTTTATCTCATCCTTTTCCTTACAAGTCTCCATTCTTTCTTTCTTTCTTTCTATTTATCTCCTCCTTTTTCTTACGAGTCACCATTCTTTCTTTCTTTCTTTCTTTCTCTTTATCTCCCCCTTTTCCTTACAAGTCACCATTCTTTATTTTTTTCTTTCTCTTTATCTCATCCTTTTCCTTACAAGTCTCCATTCTTTTTTTCTTTCTTTCTATTTATCTCCTCCTTTTCCTTACGAGTCACCATTCTTTCTGTCTTTCTTTCTCTTTATCTCCTCCTTTTCCTTACATGTCACAATACTTTCTTTCTCTTAATATCCTCCTTTTCCTTACAAGTCACCATTCTTTCTTTCTTTCTTTCTTTCTTTCTTTCTCTTTATCTCCTCCTTTTCCTTACAAGTCACCATTCTTTCTTTCTTTCTTTCTTTCTTTCTTTCTTTCTGTTTATCTCCTCCTTTTCCTTACAAGTCTCCATTCTTTCTTTCTTTTTTTCTATTTATCTCCTCCTTTTCCTTACGAGTCACCATTCTTTCCTTCTTTCTTTCTCTTTATCTCCTCCTTTTCGTTACAAGTCACCATTCTTTCTTTCTTTCTTTCTCTTTATCTCCTCCTTTTCTTTACATGTCACAATTCTTTCTTTCTCTTTATATCCTCCTTTTCCTTACAAGTCACCATTCTTTTTTTCTTTCTTTCTTTCACTTTATCTCCTCTTTTTCCTTACAAGTCACCATTCTTTCTTTCATTCTTTCACTTTATTTCTTCCTTTTCCTTACAAGTCATCATTTTTTCTTTCTCTTTATCTCCTCCTTTTCCTTACAAGTCACCATATATTTTATTCTCTTTCTTTATATTTGCTCATTTGATTATTTCTTCTTTTATTTCAATAAAGATTTTTTTAATATATTTTCGTTTTCTTTCTACCTTACTTTCCTTTTTTTTAAAATTCAGTCCAACTTTTCTTTCTTTCTTTTCCATCTTCTTCCTCTCATCTTCTGAAATGCCGTTCCTATTTTTTTTCTCATTTCTAATTCTTTTTCTACTGTGCACCTGTCTTTTCTCTAGCCACATGGAAATGCCCTACCTGCTTACGAACTCACTTGACACTCGCGCAAAATATAAACAGCATCAGAAACGTGGAGAGAAAGTTTAAGAGAGACAAGGGTGAAGGCGGGAAATATAGATAGATTGAACATATGAAGGCCTCTAGACAGAGTAGAAAATAACAAAACAATAACATTAATAATTACACACACAAATGCGAACAATGAAAACGCAGGTAGAAAAATTTCATGTTAACTTTTCTCTCAAATTCGCTTTTCTGTTTTCTAATTCAATTTGCAGAATTGAATTAGCCGGTGTCAAAAGAGGAATCTAGCGAATAATTCTTATCTGCTCCCCGTGTTAAGTGAACTGACGAACGCACACTTGGCGAGTTGTAATTTCATTTAGCTTGACGTTTAATTTGATTAGCGCCGGCAATGCTCGCATGGCAAACGTTAACTCAATCGATCGGCCATTTTGAAAGGGTGCTTTTGGAGCGGACGTTGCCGAAGTGACGCGACAGAATCTTTCTTTGTGAGAGGGTGTACAGTCTCATGCAGCTACGCACTCCACCCCGCCACACAAATAAAATCGCCTACACTCACGCATGTATACACACACGTTTACAGTTGGGAAAAATACCCCTGTACCATAAAAAAAGGTATTTTTTACACAGTAGTGTCTCAAAATCGAGTCTTCGTAAAAGCTGCTTGTCTTAACAAAAGGAAATTTTTTGTGGCATTAAATCATTTTTGTTGCCGTCATTTTCCAAGATGATATAAAATGTTTTTGGACACTACCAAGTCTGCTTCTATAAGAATAAAATGTATTACTCGCACAGAGTTAGCAGTTCTGACTAAAGTTACAACTGTGTCTAACCGTCAGAATTTCCCCGCTAAAGTGTTTGTTAAGGGTTAGGAGCCTGCGTCCTTAAAGCCGCATGCAGCCTTCTGAACTAGTGAGTGTAGCCCTCTACAGCCTTGTCAGAAGACCTATTAAATTCACGCACCTTCACTTTAGAATTTCATATTATTCTCCTGCCTCAAGTGGGGGATATTATTTTGATCGCCGGGTCCCAGGGAACCTTCCCTCCTGACACTACTTGCTTAGCAGGGCTAAGTTTATCACTTTGCATCTGAGGTGTTTCTAAAGTGGAATACTGATGGGAGGAAACATTTATTTTCTACAGCTACGCATGAGTATCGATTTGCGCGAGCTCCTCACATTCAATGACCTTGTGTCAAATGTGTCATGGTAAGAGGTCGGATAAATCCTTAATTACGGAAATATTGATATATGATTTTTAATATTCACAATTTGATGTTACAAATGAGAAAAGCAATCACAAAAAAGTTAGCATTTTTTAAATTTCTTTTGAGAAGGGTATATTAATAACATTTGGAATAAATTAGAAACAGATTGTTAAAACAGATTTTATTTTAAACATGTTAACATTTAATTGAGTACGGCCTTGGTAGTTGACAATAATTTTCAATGCAGTCTTTGAAAAAGTTGGCCACAATTGTACTAAGCTTTCTTTGGTACACAAGTCAAAGATTGTTCATAATAACAGCTGTACTTAGAATTTAGAAAGCTTGCTTAGTCTATATTACGGGTCTCATGTTTTTTTTTTTTTACGGAATCTGCTATTCTTTGAGGATCACACATCTAAATATCAAGCAGGTTCATCACTGTTTAACTCGAGTGATCTGGTAGAAATCGATCTTTTCAGTGTGACTTGACTTTAAGTTAGAAAGTATTTGTTAAAGTAAGTAGCTATCCTTTTAATCTTTATACAAGGTATGTACAAAAACGTGCACTACCCTTACTACACGTGCACTACCCTTACTACACAAAAAGGCGACTAATTATCAGATTTTAATAAAAGATTGATTTATTCAAAGCAATAAAATATGAGGTTTCTTTTAAAAGGCTTTTTTCCCCTTAATATTCTGAAAACAAGATGAATTTTTTTTATTGTTTACTTGTCGCCCCCGCCATTATTTTGTTAATTTGACTGTATATAAAGTATATAAAGGTGCACGTACATGATTTTTATATATTTTAGAAATAACTTTATGGAGAATTATATTTCTTTTTTACATTTTTTTATAACTGTTTGCTTATTTGTTCGTACGGATGCCTCATTTTTTAAGTTCAAAAAACAGTAAAATAAGAGTTAAAAAGAATTTTATTCGTTTTCGTAGCTTGATCTTCTAAGGATGTGGTAAATAAAAGAGAAACAATCCCGTTTAAGGATTTTTTATTCGGAGGTTTAAAATTGACATCCGTAATTAAACTTTCTCATTCTCTGTAAGTGATTAGGATTATTATTTTTTTTGATCCCCCAAACTTAAAAAGAAAAGAAGGGTGTCTTGTCGGTAATTAATCATGGCATTACCGATAAAAAAAAATGTGTGCAAAACTGGCAGTTCTATGAACTGAAACCAGTTTTCTTTTTTTTTTACATATAAATCAGGAACCTCTTCTGTATATATAAAATGAAAACGAACTTAAAAATGACATTTTCACATTTGATCTTTGTTTTTTTTTTGTTTTTTTTTTTTCATACGAATTAAGATTTTACTACCATAAGAGTGTGTGTTTCTTCCACATGCCTTCATACTAATAAAATCATAACTACTTATCTATATTTTTTCAGGGGTTTTGGCAAGTGTCTCGCTTTTACGGAAATACTACAACAATATTGCTTTTATAACCAAAAATTACTTTATCTTTTTTTTAATTCGACACAGTTCAATTAGATATTTAATAAAGTAAACATAAATAAATCAAATTTTCCATAACCAGATATTGTCGCAGTTAAAGATATTGGAATTTGGTTATAATCAATAAATATCTGTACATATTGACAAGTCATCATTATTTTTCTGTTAAAACAAAACCAAAGACAAAAGCCTAAATCTTCTCTTTTCCCAAGAAAGATGACCTCAGAATCGCTAAGAACAAGAGAGACATAACTCTTGCTGTTATAGCTGCTTTGGTTTATAAATTGATCCACAACTTCTCAGGTTTTGACAATTCGCCGAATCAAAAATCTGCAAAAAATCTCTAGGCAACACTTTCGTGTGTTGATTTCTCCCGAGCATTTGATTCACTACACAGAGGAATGATGAAGCAAATACTACAAAAAACAGAATATATCCTACAGAAACCATTATGGATGCAGATAATCTAACGCTTCTCATAAATTTGCCATCCCAAGCCGAATCCCAGCATAGACAGGAGCATGCAGCAAGAAGCATTGGTCTCTACGTAAACGGAGATAAAACAAACTTAATGTGTTTTAAACCAGAAGGTGCTATCTCCACATTAAATGACAAGTCTCTAAAATGTGTAAACCAGTTTACATAACTCGGTAGAAGTATCCCATCTACTGAAAGTGATGTGAATATACGCATGGTAAAGGCATTGAGTGCCATTGACAGGTTATTGATCATTTGAAAATCTGATTTCTGCGATAAAATAACGCAAGAATTATTCCAGCTGTAACTGTATTTGTGCAACGAAGGTTCTAAAGAAACGCCTGAAAAAAAAAAGCAGAATGGAAACTAAACAAGAATACTGTGCTATTTTGAAGAAATCTTGGAACTTGGAAGCCACACACCATAAAACAACAAATATATGGCCACCTACCACCCATCTCACAAACCATCCAAGTAAGACGAAAAAGACATGTTGGGTACTGCTTAAGAAGGAAGGTTTTGATTTGGTTTGGTTTTATGGCATATCAACCATTGTAGGTTATTTAATGCCGAATCCACTTTCATACATATAAACAGTTTTTTTTTAAAACAATTCGTTTTAACATAAGTACATGGTTTAAATGTCAAAAACAGTTCTATTTCTATTCAGTTTAGCGTAAGCATACTGTTTAGTTCGATTAGACCCATAGATAAGACCCTATCAGGTGCTACCACTCCGGACCAGAGTGAACCGGGGAACAAAGGCAATAAAGAAGTACTCTGCATTCTCCAAAGATCTAGGATTACTGAAATCTCACTATAAGATTGTTTAGCGTCATATCTTGGACACTCGTTGAGGGGTCTTACCTCTCTGCAGAGATGCAGTTGGTATATTCTGCAGCACCCACCCAGCCGACTGGGTGATGAGAAGCTAAGACGAATACATGAGTAACGTTCTCCACATTAAATGACAAGTCTCTAAAATGTGTAAACCAGTTTACATAACTCGGTAGAAGTATCCCATCTACTGAAAGTGATGTGAATATACGCATGGTAAAGGCATTGAGTGCCATTGACAGGTTATTGATCATTTGAAAATCTGATTTCTGCGATAAAATAACGCAAGAATTATTCCAGCTGTAACTGTATTTGTGCAACGAAGGTTCTAAAGAAACGCCTGAAAAAAAAAAGCAGAATGGAAACTAAACAAGAATACTGTGCTATTTTGAAGAAATCTTGGAACTTGGAAGCCACACACCATAAAACAACAAATATATGGCCACCTACCACCCATCTCACAAACCATCCAAGTAAGACGAAAAAGACATGTTGGGTACTGCTTAAGAAGGAAGGTTTTGATTTGGTTTGGTTTTATGGCATATCAACCATTGTAGGTTATTTAATGCCGAATCCACTTTCATACATATAAACAGTTTTTTTTTAAAACAATTCGTTTTAACATAAGTACATGGTTTAAATGTCAAAAACAGTTCTATTTCTATTCAGTTTAGCGTAAGCATACTGTTTAGTTCGATTAGACCCATAGATAAGACCCTATCAGGTGCTACCACTCCGGACCAGAGTGAACCGGGGAACAAAGGCAATAAAGAAGTACTCTGCATTCTCCAAAGATCTAGGATTACTGAAATCTCACTATAAGATTGTTTAGCGTCATATCTTGGACACTCGTTGAGGGGTCTTACCTCTCTGCAGAGATGCAGTTGGTATATTCTGCAGCACCCACCCAGCCGACTGGGTGATGAGAAGCTAAGACGAATACATGAGTAACGTTCTTCCGTGAATTCCTTCACATGAACACTCCAATGTTAACTGGACAACAAAAGTATGCATCATCTTTGTGTGGACACTGGATACAGTCTAGAGGACCTACCAAGAGAGATGACTTATAGGGACGGTTACGAGAGAATCAAAGGAATCTGTGCTATCAGTACGACTTATTATTACTTTGATGATGATGATGATTATTATTATTTTAATGATAAAGATTGATTTTCATATGCGTTTAACGTTGGTGTGAAAGTTATACAATTTGATATTTAAAAAATCCAGGGCAGTAAGAGATGGATTACTTTTACAAATGATATTGTCATGATATTTTAAATGATTAAAATATTATTCTTATTTGATTTGTTTATGTCGAGAGATGTTATTTGTATATGGTTTAAAATCTTTGTTTTATGGCATATCAACTTTTGTTACAAGTCATCCTTGTAGAAGAACAGCAATGGTATACCAACCTATTGCTGAGTGAAATAAGGGGGTTCTATACCTTACCCAAGGAGTTGGAAAAGTGAAAAAAAAGAAAGTAAGCGTAATTGCGCGACTGGAGTTCGAACTCACTTACAACTATGTCGCAGTTCAGCATGTTAGACACCATTATCTATATACGTGGTGAATTCAATAAGTTTCCAGACTTTTTTGTACAGGCATTTAAAATTGTTGTAGACTCTTGAAAATTCAGTATATAATTGCTATGCATCTTATGAGATGAGTGACCAATTTTTATGATTTCAGCTTCAAATGAACAGTTACAGCAGCAATTGGAATACACCCTACTAAAGCCTGATTGTCACAGCTGGTGAATTTCAAAAATCCAATCTGACCCTTTAGGAGAGCGATATGCAATAACATTCTGTTTTAAAGTTGGAAAAAATGCCATAGAAACGTATGGAATGCTTCAGACTGCTTTTAGAGCATCTTGCATGAATCGAGAATCAGTTTTTGAGTGGCATAAGAGATTCAAGGAAGCTAGGGAGTCTGTGAGGGATGATGAGAGGTGTGGGAGGAGTAAGGAAGTCAGTACACCAGAGTTTATTGGCCGATAACTCCATCCTTGTCACAGACTATTTGACCAAGATGGGCATCAAGACAGTTCCTCAGCCTCCCTATAGTCCAGACCTTGCTCCCTGTGACTTTTGCTTATTCCCTAAGCTCAGAGGCTGTCGTTATGAGACAATTGAGAAGATGAAAGAGGCTGTGACGAAGTTCATTGACACGTTCTCACAAGAGGACTTCCATGGGACCTATCAGAGGTTGCTGGAACGGTACAACATTGAATCCGGAGGAGATTACTTGGAAGGGGACTCGAGTTTCATGTGTGTACTATCAATAAAAGTGCCCATTCGAAAAAAGTCTGGAAACTTATTTAATGATCCTTGTATGTTTATTAAACTGTAGAATATCCAAGAGTTCCACTAATTATTGAAGTTTGATTTTACTTTCTAATTGAATTAAAACAAGTATCCAATTATCCATAAATAACATTCGAATATACTACTAGCAGATGGTATCCCCCAAAGAAATCCTTATGCATAACAAAAACACGAAAACAATGGGTCGCTCATTGGATGACACCGGCTTTTTCGACATTGTCGCTGGAATCTTTAAAGAGGTACATTAGCATCATATATGTTAAGAAAATGGTTTCACGTTGAAAAAAAAGCACGCGATATCCCTCAGAAACAACAACAGATGGAGACTACCCAGATAATATACCGATTCCCACAAATGCACCTGCCCAAGCCGAATCCATGTTGCATATCCTGGATCAAGCTGCAGGAGACATTAGTCTCTACGTAAACACATATGAAATAGAGTTCATGTATTTTAAACAAATATTGGGTATATCCTTTTTAAGTCGCACGCCGACGAAAAGAGTAGACAAGTTGTTCACACACCTCAGCAGCAATTTCTCATCTACTGAAAGTGACGTCAACGTACGCAGAGCAAAGCCATTGGTTGCTATTCACAGGTTATCGATCATATTGAAATCTGATGATCCGTGTACAGACACTGGATGCCGACGAGAGGACATGCCAGGAGCGATGGATTATATGGACGGATCGCAAGTGAAGGTCAAAGAACACTGAGCAGTCAGTTCGATTTAATGATGATCTGAAAATTTATCCAACATTTTTTAAATGATTTATTCATTGACATAAAATCTGACGAACATAGTCTCTATTTTTGTGAATTCACTTAATTCATAGAATGTTGTGGTACATCAATAAGTTTCTATTTGTTTACCCAACCCCTCCGCCACGAGCCGGATGTGGCCCAGTGTCAGTTTTTAAAGGAGTTTAACTAGTCTGAATTCAAAGTTTTCCTTCTGGATTTGTTGCCATACCATGTTTAAAGAGTTAATTCTGATCTATTATTTACCTATAGAGCTAAGAAGAAAATAAGTTTAATTTTCCCAAGGGTATTATCAATATATTAAATACAAACAGACTCGTCCAGAATTTGAATTCTGGTCCCCATAGCAATTTCGCCTCGACTTCCTCGGCAAAAATATTAAACAAGTTTGCAGCCTAATATCTACGCCACGAATGTTTATTTTTCAGTATAATCTTTTTTTAAATTTTTTCTCAATGAATAATATATCATTGGTGAAATTTTCGTTACCTCAATGATGAAAAAGTATTATATTCAACGTTATGACATTTGTCACAGCCACAAACTCCATGGATCTCGTGATAGACCTGAATTAAGATATATGAAAAGTTAACAGTTGCCCATACTTCAGGTCTCCCCTTTTCATGACGTGTATGTTGTCTAAAGGAAGAACAAAGTACTCTACAATTTGACATCAGGTTCATATTGCCAAGATAGGCTTGAACATAACGTCAAAAGATTCGGAATTCGGAATTTTCCTTCGCCTAGTCCGGTTGCCCGACCAAAGCTTCTTGAGCTATGATAGGACTTGCCTAGAATTACCTACTGTTTGTTGGGAAAAGAAGAGATGGATTCCTACCTTTTCAGAAGACATGAATGTGAATTGAAATGCTAAAAACCTCTTCCAGAATTTCAATGTGGTTGTCCGGGTTCATTTTCTTCGACGATGATCATTGCGCTAACTGGACCTCTACTGATACAGTATAGACACTAAATTTATTGATGAATATTAATCACTTAGGTCGGATATTTTACTATAAAAATTTTAGATAAAATTCAGCTAAGTCCAAGTCAAACTCGGGACATATTGATCCACCTTCGTAAAGATAGAATTTTTTTCATTTTTTTAAACAAATCTAACAAAAATTTATATATTTTGTAACTTATTAAGCAGTGCCATATTGAATAGTCCTTCGTTACGATAGCACATCTGAAAAGAGCAGAGTGAAGAATGTGATCGTGGAGTCCCGAAAGTTGAAGTTCCACTGGGCCAGACACGTTGTAAAGTTCAAAGACAACAGTTAGACTCGTGCAATGGTGGAGAAGTAAAGGATCTATCTGACTTCTCACCAAGTGAGATTTGATATGAAATTATATCAATTTGGGAATCGAGACTCTTGTGGCCATCACAAAAAATGCTTCTTACTCTTTTAGAGGGTCTCAGATACTGAGCGATAAACATAGCCTTTGTAAGTAAGTAGAGCATGGAAGTCAGGCCTTCTGAAATCAGGCGATCAACTTTACGTCACTTACTCGGCGCGAACTCTTGAAGGATCCACCCAAGAGCAGGTTATCAAATGGTATCCAAGAAACCTGAAAAGACCAATGGAAAGACGTCCACGATGATGGGAAGACGAAATTATCAAACGCTTCCGACCAACAGAGAGAAGAGTGAGAACTAGAATGAAATGCAAGTGCATTGTGGTCAGCGATGGGGTAAACCTCGGACGGCCGGGCGAATTAAAAGCAAGAAAAAGGAAGTCAAACTATTTTATTGAAATCAAAAACAAAGGAATAATAATGAAACTTCAACGCATAAGTTTTACAACCGATTCTCAAATATCAAACGCAACTAAACAGGTGTTCTCAAACTATGAACCGTGGCGCACTGATAAGCTTAAAAACTAAGTCTACTTATTATAAGGATTTTTTATGCTGATAGAGTTATTTATTTTTTATTTGGATTCTTTGCTTTTTATGCCAAAGCCAATACATTGTAGAAGGACAGTAATGGTGCTATTTAACTCATAACTGAAAGATGTCTTCTTTAAGAAATTGCCCTATCAGATCCAAAACAGCAATAGTGTAAAATAAATTGAATTGGATGATTTAAAAAATAATGGTTTAAAAAAAGAATTTAAGGGAAAATTTTGGGGAACTATTAGATGAATTACTTAACAGAATTTGATGTGTATATAGATATTATATTAATAGCATATATGCTCTGTACAAAGATACTTTTTCTTTTTATGGGTTGATATGAGAAAATAGTAAAAAGGTGGGATAGCCAAACTGGCATTAATAAGAAATAAAACTCAAACCAGAAAATGTAGCAATGTGCGTCGTGAAAAAGGATAAATAAAATGAGATTAAAAGAAATGGTTCCTTTTATAGCATTTCATAAGTTTAAAATAACAGAAATAAAACTTTTATTTGCCATCAAATAAACACGAGAAAATATAACTAGATTCAAATTTTTCTTTGCGTCTGAAATTATGTTACGAAGAAAAATTGGCTTCTATGTTTTATGTTAAATTTAAAAACCAAACATAACCTAATATATTTTCATAGATTTTGATATATATTCTTTTATTAGAGAAAGGTGACCTTTAATAGATGAAAATTTGTTTTTTTTTACTATTTTTATTTGGTATATCACTTCATATTTATATGAATTAGGATTTTCTTCTCTCTCAAATATCAAATGAAAGAAACGAAGAAAGACTTGCGTATTGAAGAGAAAATGAAAATTTGTCTTCTTTTTTTTTCTTCACTTTAATAGAAAATACACCTAAAAAATATTGAAAATGTAAGTATCTTTAAAAAGACTAAAAACGTAATTACTAAAAATGTACTGCAGTTTAATATACTTTTTATTATATAAAATTTGTACTTTTTAAAAATATATTTACGTACAAAGTGAGTCAAAATATTTGTATTTTTTCTAATTTGCTCTCAGCAAGAAAAGTTTCTGAACTACTAATATAACTCATAGTTCTTTCTTAAAGAAACGGGATTGTCAGAATTCTATTACTTTTCACCACCAGCATAGTGGTTACTGGTTCTGCGTGTAACCATGACCCACTGATAAATATGGGCCCGTATATCACATTGACGGCCGAATTGTAACAGGCCGATTGAAATTGAAACTAAAATCAATCAACAGAGTGACCGCTTAGGTAATTAAAAATTCAAAAAGGGGCGTAACTTTAAGAATTACCTTTTTTGAACGTAAATAAATAATTTATAAATTTCAAGATATTTTATCAGAACCTATTTCAATTTCTAAACATGTTTTCAACATTAAAATGCATGTTTACACTTTTGTTTTAAAAATTAAAACAATAAATAATTAGCAATCAATCAGTTGGCGATATTGTAATTAAAATGTCGGGAACAATTCTGTTCATTTTCCATTTTATTTATTATAATAATAATAATACCGATTTTATTATTCCCTCACTAACATCATATGTAATGAAAGAAAAAATGATGTGCAATAAAGAGAAAATAAATTTATTTGTCTCAAATCTTTTTTAATTAAGAAAATATCGCAATGAAACATCAGCCCATAGTTTTCAATGAAGAACTCTACTTTATTTACTAATTAAAACTTATTTATTAATAGTTTTCTTAGCTCTGTCGATGAGGCTTAGAATATGCTGATTGTATCACTTACAGAGCGGTAGGAACCCTTACATACAAGAGAGTCCTGATATAACACTTGCAGTAGACAAATGTATAAATTATTGAATAAGACACCGATCTACAAATTAAATAAATGTTATTTTTCGTAAATTGAGGAAACATTACTTGACAAATAGAAGTTAAAAAGTTTTTTCTTGTAAAATTGAAGAGTAAATATTCTCCAATATTTATAAGAGGAAAGAAAAATTCTTGCATATAATGTAGTAGTTTTAATTGCCTAAATCTAGTTGATATGTTTCGAGATTGTAAAACATTTTTTGTGAGAGTATATCCCTATGTAGATGAGAAAATATGTTTATGCGCTGATATGTAAACGTATCTTGCTAGAAATTTCATCAACTAACAAAACATTATTAGTATTAGTCAGTCTATGTAAACAAACTGTTTTCTTTTAATTTAAAATAAGTGATTTTGAAATTAAATGCAACTTGAAGAAATAGAATGAAAGATTTTTACTCAAAAGAAATAAAAACAAAAGCTTCAAGTATATTTACGGTATTCATTCATAAATTTAATCTAGATGTATTTATTTTATTGCTTATTGATAAGATTGAGGTTGGCTCGAAATTAAACAAAAAAAGGTGGCTGATTTATCTATAATTCTGATTGGTTAAAAATGCATTTTATACAACCAATGAGGGAAAAGATTTTTGAAAGTATTTTGAGTTTTGATCCTTCAAATTTTTTGCGTCGAGTCAAATATTGTCATCTGCAAATCTCAAAGAAATTATTTTTTAAAAAAAGTGCGTAAGCGCCGATTGGTCAATAAATGTAAAAATGCAGATACAAATATTACAGCTTCTCGAAAAAAAAAAAAGTTTTTTTTTGTCTGGAAATCAGTTGATAAGACCTCCACACACATAAAAGAGTATCCTCTATATGACACAAAACTGTATTTGATTGTGAGGCTCTACTCTGGAGAACACCTTTGTTGCCATTAATCACATGTCCACTCTGACCCGGTGTGGTAGTACCTGTTAGGGTCACATCTATGAAATGAATGGATCTTTTTTTTATATTCCAATTCGATAGGACCGTGAGAAAAATCTCATAAGAGACAACAACACAAAAATGTAAATATTAACACCCAACGAACGTTAACCCCGAACTTTAAACATTAATTAACCCAAAACAAGTGGAGGAACCCGTGGTGTAATGGTTACCGTCCTGAGAAAGGGACACGGCGACACGAGTTCAAATCCTGGACGAGACTAATTGCATTTCACATAGCACTAATACCCTTGGGAAAGGTATGAATCCAATTGCTCTCCCTCCAGCTATGGGTAAATAGTAGGGCAGACTAGGTTCTTCAGCTTTGATGAGGTAACTAGTCTAGGAGAAGGAAAACTCTGAATTCAAACCTGTTAAACTTCGCTTAAAAATTGACCTTGTGCTACAACCTGCCCGAGCGGAGGGGTTGGTAAATATGATTAATCCAAAACAAGTTGCCATACCGTTAAAATCAAACAATAATAATTTTCTGAAGTTTGAATTATTTTTATCCGCTCACATGTATAAATAAGCTCAAATGTATGAAATATTTTTAATTCAAGTATATAAGCATTAATATATATGCATAACAATATATTTGTTGCTTCTGGAGTGAGATCTGTAGCCCCAACGAATGAAGGTTGCCTTCGTACGTTAGTCGAATTAGGGTCCCATGACTGGCGCTAATATTTTTTTTTAAAGTGGGCTTTGATTATTCGGACCACTTGTGGAGGAATGGTGCTTGAATATTGTTTCCTTGTACAGAATAAAATGCGAGAAAAATTCACGAAGAATTAACAAGAACATTTTATTGTTTGTGTAAACTTTATGAAATGAATACAAAAATGATTATGAAATACAATGCTGTATACAGAGAATGAATGTTGCACAAGGTCCTAATTGTCGAAAAATCCTTAGTATAGTCTGTAAAAGTTTTTTTAGAATGGGTGCATTTGTATAAAGGAATAGAAGTTTTATGAGAAGACTTGCAAATTTAAGAAATGTATTATTCTATGCTGTCGTGTTCAATGTGACACGAAATTATTGGAGGCGAAAGGACTGCGTGTTCGGAAGGACCAGAATCTAGTTTGTTCAAGTTTGTTCTTAGTAAGAGATTTTTTTATTTCCCATGCCCTTCTTGATACTATTGTAACTATGTCATTAGTAGAACTCTGACTGACAAGCGATATAGTTCCACGCTTTTAAAGTAGTCGTCCTGTAGTAGTTTATTTTCAACATCTTTTACTTGTAGTTTTATTGTTGTTGCTCAAGACTTTGGAAGCAATATATTCTGATGCACTATATTAAAAAAAATATTTTTATAAAACGTTTCAGATAATAGAAATATCTTAAACCACAGTACAATCAAAAATTAACTGAAACACTTCTTTTTGCAAAAAATAGATTTACATCAGTTTTTATTTGAGACGTTCAGTGCTGTAGAGTTTGGAAATATTCGGAAATATTTGCTAAATTGTTTTAGATGTTTTATATATATATATATATATATATATATATATATATATATATATATGACACCTAAAAAAATTATAAATTATATATATATATACGTGGTGCATTCAATACGCTTCCAGACTTTTTTGTACAGGCATTTAAAATTGTCGTAGAAAATTCAGTATGTTATTGCTATAAATCTTATGAGATGACTGGCCAATTTTCATGATTTCAGCTTCAAATTAACAGCTACAGCAGCAATTGGAATACACCTTACTAAAGCCTGATTGTCACAGCTGGTAAATTTCAAAAATGCAATCTGGACGTGACGACACTTTAGAAGAACGGTATGAAATAAAATTGTATTTTAAACGCGATAAAAATTGCCACTGAATCGTATGGAATGCTTCAGACTGCTTTTGGAGCATCTTGCATGAATCGCGCATCAGTTTTTAAGCGGTATAAGAGATACAAGGAAGGCAGAGAGTCTGTGAGGGATGATGAGAGGTGTGGGAGGAGTAAGGAAGTCAATAGACCAGAGTTGATTGGCCAAAGGGTTAGGGTCAGGGCTACTATGTTGAGGTTTTAAGGGAGTTCAGGAAGAGACTCCGTCGGAAGAGGCCACCACTCTTTAAATCGGGTCAGTGGCATTTCTACCAGGACAATGCACCAGTCCACAACTCCATCCTTGTCACAGACTATGTGACCAAGATAGACATCAAGATCGTTCCTCGTCCTCCCTATAGTCCAGACCTTTCTCCCTGTGACATTTGCTTATTCCCTAAGCTCAGAGGCTGTCGTTATGAGACAATTGAGGAGATGAAAGAGACTGTGACGAAGGTCATTAACACACTCACACAAGAGAACTTCCATGTGGCCTTCCAGAAGTTGTTGGTACGGTACAACAAGTGCATTGCAGCTGGAGGAGATTATTTCGAAGGTGACTAGAGTTTCATGTGTGTACTATCAATAAAAGTGCCCATACGAAAAAAGTCATGAAACTTATTTAATCATCCTCTTATATATATATATATATATATATATATATATATATATATGGAAGTAAATAATGGGAAGGAATCCTACAGCATGGAAAAAAAAATTAAAAACAAAGCAATCCAAAAGTGATGATTATATTACGAAGCGAAGTCAGGTGTTAAAATGTTTCGGTTTTAATGAACCTTCGTCAGCGCTTTAAAATGGTAAAACAAATGTTGATAGAACGGTGATTGGTGTTTAATAGAATACAAAAACAGGAGGAGGAAAATGTATACAAAGAAATATCATATAATCATTCAATCAGCATTTTTCAAATAAATTCTATCATATGATTGGCACAGACAATAATGTTAAACAAATGATCCCACAAACAGATACAAAGAAGAACAAGAACAAGAAAAGAGAAAAGAAATGAAGAAATATAGAAGAAAAAATAGAAAAGGAAAGGAAAGAAAAATAAAAAGTGATCGAAAGAGAAGAAAAAAGAGAGGAAAGGAGAGGGGGGAAAGAGAAGAAAAAGAATAGAGTGAAAGAAAAGAAAAGAGAAGAAAGGAAAGGAAAAGAAAGGAAAGGAAAAAGAAGCGAACAAATAAATAAATATGTAAATAAATAAATAAGGTTAAATCATATAAAGATCGTCCGTATGTAAATTGTTATGCCAATGAATGAAAATCTAGACAAATAGTTGCAGAGGAAGAGAAGCTGAGAAAAAGTTTAAATAAATGATTGCGATATTATGGACAAATATATTTACCAAAGAAAACGGGTAGAAATTGAAAAAGAACGTATGATTATACGTAAAACGAAGTGATCAGGAAGAGTGTGTAAGAGTATAAAATACAGGATTACGACTTTCCTTCGTAATAAATTCAATACTTTTGGATTTAAATTTTTTTTTTCTCCATGTATATATATATTAGGGTAGGTCGATTTTGGAACTGTAAAAAGAATAACGCGGTGAAAGTTGCAAAATAACATCAGAAATTACCCCACGAAATATTTTTTCACAAAATTTTTGTATTTTTTTGCGAAATCGCATTTAAAGACATAATATTTTGTGATTTTAGTCGTGATATCGGTGACGCTGGAAACCTGTATCCATAAAATTAAAACTGAGACTAAAGGAAAATTAAATAATAAAATTTATCAAATAATTGATATTTTTAAGTTTATTATCCATTTTCATATTATGTTTAATTACATGACCAAAAACAAAAATAAAATGCATAAAAATATATAGTTTAAAATACAAATAACAACTTACTAAACCTCGTTTTATTTACTGGATATTTTTTCAGCTTTCACCGGTGGTAATTATCTCTCCGGAGTACTTCGGTTTGTTTATGTTTTTTACCCTTATAATTAACGCAAATATATATATATATATATATATATATATATATATATATATATATATATATATATATATATATATATATTTCGCAAAGTAGACATACTATTAAAATATTTAAACATTTTATAATTATTGTAATTTATTTATATTTTAAAATTTAGTGTTTTTTTAAGTGAAAAGTCGGTTTACGAGTTAATTTTGGAACTAAACAGTACAATACTGTTGTTTGGTGAGTAAACATTATTACTCTTTTTAATGAATTTCGAAATTTATTTACAATTTTTAAAAAACATCTGCGTGTATTTTCAGACAATATATATATATATATATATATATATATATATATATATATATATATATATATATATATATATATATTCTTTTTGCAGATATTTTGATAAAAAATGACAGGAAAAAACACTGGAGTTTCCACTCGAAGTAAAGGTGCAATTAAGTTTTCAGGTTTCCTATCACCATTGGATAAAACTGAGCCATGAATTTGTCGACAAATAATTCAATACAGCTATTTTTTAATGAACACTTATCCCCACCTTTCTTGTTTAGGTATTTCTAAATTAATAGCAAAGGACGTGATAGATATTTGGAAGGCTGTCAACCCTCGTTTGCCTTTGTTAAAGGAAATTAGTGTTGTCAACAAGGTGAAGATTCCATGCTTTCAGAAGGCAAAGCAAATAAGTAGGAAACATCTACCTGCTGCCCAAATAAAATTCTGGAAGGAATTTTTTGATATATCATCATGTTCGTGCAACCTGCCAATTTTAAGTTGTGACAATATTAATGTCAAATGCACCAAAGAAAATTGCCAGACTAAGCACATCATCTGCACTTGTCCTCTGAGAAAGAAGCCAACAAAAATCTATGAAGATATCCCCACCAATAGCTTCACCATTATATGTTCAGGGTGATTCTTCCCATTTTTACTCATCTTCTCCAAGTGAGGAAACAGAGGATTATAAACAGCTAGATAGTCCTCTCCAAGTGCCTTATAACCTCACAAAAATTCCAAGGTATGCTCTTGAGTTAGTTAGGGGTGATATATTTTCTAATCTTGGAGCCAGCCTTGCCCATGCCTTGCTCTTGGATTTTAGGGCTATTGGCCTTTTTATCCCTAATATAGATATAAAGAATATCTATATGGATAAATGTAAAATAGAGCAAAGGCTAAAGTGAAAACAAATGCCTATGAAAAGCATAATGAAAATGTGGAGAATCTTCTTTGTATAGGAGTCGATGGGAGGACAGACAAAGACACACTACACTACAAGGAATCAGTGGAGGAAAATGGAAGTAAAATTCTGAAAAAAGCCAAAGGACCTGAATGCCACTTGACAATCACAAAGGAGACACAAAATGAGAGTATATATTTGACTCACAGGGTTCTTCCTGATATTGGTGCAACTGGTACACTATTAAGGCTGTCCTTGTTGACAACACGAATGCAAATACAGGCTGTGAAGGTGGACTTGTTACACTTTTAGAAAAAAAAAATCTTCACACAATTGGTTGCTCCTTACATCAAAATGAACTTCCATTTAGAGCTCTATTCAAATATTTAGATGGCACCACAAAAAGCCACACTAAATTCAATGGTCCATTGGGTAAATTATGTGCAAATGATTGCCATAATTTACCCCCACCCCAAATCTTTTCAGCTGTTGAGAATCCCCTGGAGTTTCATTTTGGAATGAAAGATATGGATAGCCTTAGTAGTGACCAAAGACTACTCTATGAATATACAGTTGGTATTTCTAGAGGTAAAGTAGACCCTAGATTTGCATCGTGGAAAATTGGTCCATTAAACCAGGCAAGGTGGTTAACCTTGGCCATCAGGCTCATGTGCCTATGGACTCGTGGGGCATATCCACAGAATCTTTTGACCAAACTATATAGTTTTATGAATTTTATTGTGAATGTTTAAAAAAAAAAAGGAACAAGTTCCATCACCAGCAAATTTATATTTACAATATGATTGACAGGATACGAAAGAAACCAATTGAGGTTCAAAGGATTACATTAAAAAACCTCCAGTATAATGCCTTGGCATTACTTCTGGAGAATGTTTTATTTTCAATGGTGAAATTTGATGAACCTGAAGTGAGCGAAGAGGGTATAAAAAGAATTTTGGCCATTAGGTACGTTAATATTTATTCATACAAAACTGGTTGAAGTACTTGTGCCAATTTATTGAAACATTTTAAAGATTACATCTGATTTCACCAAATATTATTAAAGCAGAACAAATTGCATTTAAAAATTAAACTCAAATTATTTTTTATATTCTTTCAGAAGAGGGAAGCCAGTCAAGAAAAGATTTTAAAAGATCCCTATGATCAACTTTAAAGCTGTGCAATGGACTGATTTGATTTGTCAGTAAATGGAGTCTGTGAGCCACCACTCACACTAGACTTTTCTGACAATGAATTACAGAATTCATTGTTAACTGGTGAAAAGATTAACTTGCCAGATTTCCCTTCACATTCCCAATGTGTGGAACGGGCAGTTAAGTTAGTAACGGAGGCTTCTCAATCCGTCTATGGCTTTGTAGCAGGGCACCAGCACATACTTGCAAAAGTTTTTCGCCAACAATTGAGACCAGCGTTTTCATCTAAGGGCTCATATATGGAACTATTTGATTCCATATATTAAAAATTATTAAACAATTATTTGTTTTTCCATATTTGTTTATTTGTTGTATTTCAATTCCTATCAGGAAAAAGGTTTTTTAATATATTCGAATATTACTGCTTGAATAATAGCATTTTAGATTCAACACAGGTAAAGCAGGGTGGGGTAGGGGTTCAATTTTCAATTTGAAGTTTTGTTATAATTTATTTATTATATTTCCATAAAATAAAATAAGATTTCCTAATTTAAATACTGAAATTGTTTGGTTTTTAAATCAATATTTAGGCCAAATCTGGCAAAATCGAGGACTTTTCAGTACGTGTTCATTCAAAATCTTTCATGCCAAATTCGCAAAAAACCGTTGAAGATTCAGATCTAATTTTTGGTATGAGTATTTAATAGGTATATACACAACTTTCAGTGCATTATTCTTTTTGATATTTAAAAAAAAAGTGAAAAATCAACCTACCCTAATATATATATATATATATAAGTGTGGATCATGAAATAATAATCTGGACATGTAGTTATTAACAGAAATTTAATCTGAAATTTTCGCTTTATGACATTCTATCTTAATGATTGAATTGATTAACAATTTTGTTTGTCGTATAGAATAACTGAATCATTATGATAGGACACAAAAATACTCATAGATAGAAATCTTTCAATCAATTATAATATCGAAACTCTGTTTTTAACGGAAATATTTCTATTTTCTGTGATTAGATAAGAGTAGATTTACCCGACGATAAAGGTGAAATTGGTTGCAAGATGATTCAGATATTGGTAGCCGACTTACGGGTAATTTGGGGGTATTGCAACTTGGAAAATGTTCTGGTGTACAATTATTTTCATTGTCTTTAACTTTTATGAAATCAAATCAAGACCGAAACAAGTAATTTGTACATCAATGTTGCATTGATAGAAAGATGAAAAATCAAGCAAAAGAGAACAGAAAGAATGTTCTCTTATTATATTTTCTATCAATGAATATTAATTTACGGGAAAAGAACTGACCATAAAATATTGACAATATTCTTGTTTTTCATATTCTGTTTTTTTATGTAAAAAAATATAAATATATGAATGAAGAATTTGATGAATCTTATAAAATTTTGTTGTTCAAAAACTATCAATGTCAATGTTTTTGAAAATTGTCTGTATTCTATTTTTGTTATTAGAAGGGCTACACGGCATTGTCTGGGTGATGAAAATATCGTTAAGTCACGCTGACAGCAGGGAGTTAAATGACCCTCTTTCGATATCCATGCCTATCATCCGTCGCATCTGGCAGGTCTTTTAGGCTGTGTCCTGTGTCCGAACAGATTTGATGTATATAGATTTTTGCTGGTCGGCCAACACTGGCATGTCTATGTGTCTCTCCCTGTCTGTGGGCAACCATATATACATTCCCCACTGTGAGCACTCTTGCGATGAATTACCGCTTGCCACTCGCGTAATGCAAAGCTTGTCTAATGAATTGAATATTCCGGTAGCCGAAAATCGTATATGTAAACAAAGAAAAAATACTTATACGTTTGTTTATGCTGAGGTCGTCGATAGCGCTGTGGTAAGATAGCCGAATGGCGTAAAGCCAGTCGGGTTTCGATCCCAGCTAGAAGCTTCTTGCGTGTCGAGCCACACTGATGAGTTGTGATACAACGAAACCGTCTGAATATATATATATATATATATATATATATATATATATATATTCAGACGGTTTCATCGTTGGCTCAGGGGGTTACATTGCAAGATCTCTATGCAAGGCCCTAACAAACATTGGTTTGAAAGAAATCAAGAAAGGAAAGTGATAATTAAAACTATGGAGAAAACAGCCAAATGGCTGTGGTTAAAAAGTAACTCAGGGGCTACAAAATAAACATAACATGCATAGCTATATAAGATTATTTAAGTTTATTTTTTTATCTTATTTTTATTCATTTTTTTCTAAATATTCACAAACGTGGTATAACGTTTTTTACACGAAGATTCGTATACAACGAAACCGTCTGAAAATATATATATATATTTATATATATATATATTCAGACGGTTTCGTTTTATCACAACTCATCAGTGTGACTCAACATGCAAGAAGCTTCTAGCTGGGATCGAAATAAATATATATATATATATATAATCCAAATTTAGAGACCGCTTCAGATTTCTAGTTCAGTTGTCTATTCTTGTCCGGAAATCACAAATTGCTCGGCTTTTTTCTCCCAAAACAACTAACAATTTATGGATCTTGTATTACATCCATAAGCCTTATTTCTTTTTTTCTTTTTTTTTTTGCATATCTCCGCTTTTTGTTTGTTTGTTTGTTTCCATATGCAATTAAACACCAACATGAATAAATGATCGGCAGGGGCGAAGAGAAGTCACAATATGTGTATATGGAGTTGGTAGAAGTGACAGTAAGACCATCTATATATATATATATATATATATGGGTTGGGGGAACTCAACCGATTTCCATGCTAAAAAACGGATTAGATTTAAAAAAGCAAAAAACCGGTTCAAGAAGGTGTAATTTTTGTATCTGCATTTTTGCACTTATTAACAAATCGGCGCATTCGCGCTAGTTTTTTAATTTTGAGATACTACGCAGACGACAATATTTGATTTGCCCCGATAAATTTGATAGATGAAAATCCAAAATAATTTCAGAAATTTTTCCCTCCAAAAGTATTTAAAGTACAATTCCTTCGTTAATTGAATCAGTTTGATAAATCTTTAGCTTTTTTTATCTAATTTTTAGCCATCTTAAGTTGTATGAATAAGCGAATAAATACATATTTCTTCAGTAAGTATGGAATTGTTTAAACTTATAGAACAAGCAGTTGGCAATGAATTATTACTTACTTAAATAACCTTTCGGTTTATTTCTTTTGAATGAAAAGGTTTTAAGAAAAATTAAACGAGTTGATATGAAATGCATTCTCGAAAGAAAAGATACATTCTTTTCTTTCAAGAATGCATTTCGTTTCAAATCGTTTAATTTTTCCTAAAATAAAATGAATGTTTACATTTGTATTTGCATTCCAAATATTCATCTATCCTCTGCTGATATAATATTCAGCAGCAGTTAAGAGATAAATACATTGTCTCTTTCTCATAGCGAGAAACTTACACAAAGATTTGTTGCACACACAAAACATGTCCCTTTATTTTAAACGAACAATTACTGCTATACTTCATCACACGTATCTTAACTATACCTGTTAAAAATGTCAACGCTCACGCTAAATTTATCTTTGCTTACAAGAGAAGATTTTGTGCTTTCTTTTTCAACGAACTTTTCACTCACTTTAAAGAAATAAGATATTGAATTTTGTAGATCGGATTTTCATTTATATATATATATATATGTGGATGACAATGTATATATATACATATAAAAGTTGACCAACCGTTGCCAAGGGCTACCCGATATATATATGGACACACACACACACACATATACATATATATATATATATCATCATGTCGTAGCACGGATATCCCTGACTGACCCTCTCTCGCCACTTTTCCCAATCATTCATCGCTTCTGGCAGGTCTTCAGGGCTACATCACGTATCCTCACATAGCTGCTGTATGTACGTTCGAGCTGGTCGTCTTGCTTTTGCTTGGTCATATGCGGGGGTCCATAGGAGTACATCACTTATGTGTTCGTCCTTGCTTCTCCAGCAGTGTCCTACGTGTCTGGTTCGTCTAATTTGTATAGTTTTCATGATGGGAGGAAGGTGGTCGTATAGTTGGTGCCTTGTGGGGTGTTGTCGCCAGGACTTGTTCAATATTGCTCGCAACATTATTGTGTAATTGCCGTCTAGTTTCTTCTTCAACCATTAAGCAGTTGGGGGATCTTTCCTTTCAGAGCTCCACATTCACTTGCTGACGCCCAAAGCAATATGAAATCTGAGGTCCTTATCAAAAATTTCAAAGAAAAAATTATAAACTATTATAAATATCATGGCCGTTCAAAAGCAGGACAACCAGCACAAACATGCATTCAGTAACTGAGGACATGGGATGTTGTCCTGAGGACCTGCCTAGGGCGATGAACGATAGGGAGAAGTGGCGAGAGAGGGTCAGGGATATCCGTGCTACCAGCACGACATGATGATGATGATGATGATGATGATAAATATCATTATATATATTAATGATTAATAATAAAAAAAATTAAATAAAAATGTATTTTTAAAAACTGTCGCTTATTTAGCTCATAGTTAAGTTCAGCATTTTTACTTTTATTATCTGGTCATCTTGATACAAGTATTTTTCTACAATTTATAAAGTAGCTCTTTCGACTGATATTGAGCACTGTCACTGTAAAGACAGTTCATCTACTCTATTACTCTTATTATTCAAAAAGAAAGAGAAAAGAGAGGGGGATTTATTAAATATATGTTGATACTTTCATACAAACATGAGCAGAAAAATGTACCTATTCAGAAAGCCAGACGATAACTTAAGCTGCGTAAAATACTAATATACGAATATAAGCAAAGATCTTGATGTAATACTGGCGTCTCCGGATAGCGTTCGCGGGAACTGGGACAGGCGTGACGTCATTTGTGTCAGACGGTTAGGCAAAATGGTGACTACTTCTGTCATTGTAAAACGTCAACACATCAATCACGTGGTCTTATGGTGACCTCATTCAATGCAATAAAATCTCATGATTTCACCATCAATATTCAAATCGGCTGAAGTAGATAGATAGATAGATAGATAGATTCGTACAGACTGAGATAGATAGATAAATAGATCATATAACAAAAAGAAAGAAATCGTATACAAAGTTGGAGAAAAGGAAAGAAAGTAGCAGACGGCAAACTTCGCTTATAAGTTTGTCCTTGTTTTACCAGCAGTACCCAGTGTGTCTGGTTTGTCTTACTCAGATGGTTTGTGAGATGGGAGGTAAGTGACCATATAATTGCAGTTTTGAATGGTGCTTCTTCCGGGATGTGTTTAAAACAACAAGCAGCATATTTATATAGTTCACATCTTGATTTTTCTCCAGGCACTTTATTAAAATCCCAGCGGTGCAGACATACGTGGTGAATTCATTAAGTTTCCAGACTTTTTTGTACAAGCATTTAAAATTGTTGTAAACTCTTGAAAATTCAGTATATAATTGCTATATATCTTATGAGATGACTGACCAATTTTCATGATTTCAGGTTCAAATCAACAGCTACAGCAGCAATTGGAATACACCCTACTAAAGCCTGATTGTCACAGCTGGTGAATTTCAAAAATGCAATCTGGACGTGACGACACTTTAGAAGAACGATATGCAATAAAATTCTGTTTTAAACTTGGAAAAAATGCCACAAAAACGTATGAAATACTTCAGACTGCTTTTCGACCATCTTGCATGATCGAGCATCAGTTTTTGAGTTGCATAAGAGATTCAAGGAAGGCAGGGAGTCTGTGAGGGATAATGAGAGGTGTGAGAGGAGTAAGGAAGTCAATATACCAGTGTTGATTGGCCAAAGGGTTAGAGTTAGGGTTACAATGTTGAGGTCTTAAGGGAGTTCAGGAAGAGACTCCGTCGGAAGAGGCCAGTACTCTTCAAATCGGGTCAGTGGCATTTCCACCAGGTCAATACATCAGTCCACAACTCCACCCTTGTCACAGACTATTGGACCAAGATGGGCATCAACACAGTTCCTCAGCCTCCCTATAGTCCAGACCTTGCTCCCTGTGACTTTTGCTTATTTCTTAAGCTCACAGGCTGTCGTTATGAGAGAATTGAGGAGATGAAAGAGGCTGTGACGAAGGTCATTGACACGCTCACACAAGAGGACTTCGATGGAGCCTTCCAGAAGTTGTTGGAACGGTACAGCAAGTGTATTGCAGCCGGGGGAGGTTAATTCGAAGGGGACTAGAGTTTCATGTGTGTACTATCAATAAAAGTGCCATACGAAAAAAGTCTGGAAACTTATTTAATGATCCTTGTACTATGATACTGACAATAATACTGACATGGCTATTGTTTGGATGATATTTTATCAAACAGATTAGGGTCCTATATGGTCGATAATCTGTTGATAGAAGTCTAAGCCTTTCAGTGGATGAGATATGGCTACCGAAGTATGTAAAATGTTCTACTAATTTTAAAAGTATGTCATTTAATGTGGAAATGGCATTATCTTGTTTAAAACACATGAACTCTTTTTTTATTTGAGTTTAAATAGAAACCCGTGCCTCTTGCTGCTTATTACATACTGTGCAGCCGTGAGACGACTTGCGCAGTCATATTTGCAAGAAGCCCATGATCATCTGCGTAATTTGATACTTATTAACTTGTTCGATATTTAGTCTGCTTCTTTTGCTTTTAGTGAGAGCTCATTTTCTTTTATTAGATTTATCGATGTTCGTAATAAGTAATCTAGGCTCGTTATAAATAAAAATGGTGTCTGTGTATCTCCTTGCAAGACTCAAGCAAGAATGTCAAAGGAATCAGTTTCTCTATCAGGTGAGCGAACCCTCACTTTCGTGATTTTGTAATGCATCATCATGTGGAAATCAGACCTGACCGATAAAATGAATCGCAGTTTCTTCCAGGCAGCGGTCGTATCGATACTGCTATATGGATGCACTACTTGGACACTAACTAAACGGCTGAAGAAGAAGCTAGACGGCAATTACACAAGAATGTTGCGAGCAATATTGAACAAGTCCTGGCGGCAACACCCCATAAGGCACCAACTATATGGCCACCTGCCTCCCATCACGAAAACTATACAAGTTAGACGATGAATGATAGGGAGAAGTGGCGAGAGAGGGTCAGGGATATCCGTGCAAGCGGCACGACATGATGATGATTATCGCGGAACATTTTCTTCTGGAAGATCATATGAAATATGTATTTGTTCCATCTTTTCTCTGAGAATGTAATCAAAACTGTGTCGCCTCGAAATTCAATATTTTTTTCTTTTTGGTGTTGTTCACAATCAAATATTCTTTTGCTAAATTCGAGGAATCTTCGAATGTCAAGTTCACCAAGTCGAATTGCTGGATAATCGTGAATGCGTGAAAATATTTTTTTTCATTATTGGTAGTATTAATGAGGCTCAATTTTTTATTTGTAATGATGCTTCGACCCCGAAACCAATCCTGAAATCAGATTCATTATGCGTTGAAGATATTGTTGACGGCACTACTTTATAGCGTGTGTACGATATAAAACGTTTATACAGGGTGGAACGATAAAATTGTCGCCTTAGAAAAGATGACATGATTCCATTTCCGTTTAATGAAAACCGATTTTCTTTTTTTTTTTTTTTTTTTTTTTGCAGACGATCTACTAGTTGGCCAATTGTGTACAAATCCCAAGAGCGATAGGAGCCTTCTATCATGTCTGAAAGTGACACAATGTTCAACGAGCGAGATCGGAGATGCACCGCTGTACAACACATGCTCTCTACCGATCCAAGTTATGACAACAGGACTATTGCCAGCACCCTCAATATGCAAATCCGGACGCTTGAGAGTGATGAAAACAAAGTTTCTGGCTACGGTTATAGTCTTTGGTGTGGTTTCAAGTGAGGGCCACATCATACCACCACACATCTCCGAAGTCGGCTTGAAAGTCAGCACCAAAGTGTACCTGGATGTACTGAAGAGTGTGGTGATCCCCTGATACAATCAGGTGGACGGTGGCTGACCCTGGGTGTGGCAGCAGGATCATAAGTCCAAAGAGATCCAGGCTTGGCTTCAGGAGTGCTACGACTTTGTACCCTTCGTTCACTGGCCCCCTCCGCCCCCGACCTGAACCCGCTGGACTACTTCGTTTGGTCATACGTCGAGAACATCACCAACATGACCCCCTCACAACACCAAAGCCAGCCTGGTCGTCGCCATCCGCCGAGTATTCGCCGAGCTCCAGCTGGCGCTTGTGGAAAAGGCATGCTCCCAGTTCCGGATCCGTATCGAGGCGGTGATTGTGGCTGAAGGCGGCTACATTGAATAGATCCCAGCTCTATTACATAATCAAGTTACCTGATTTGATTTTTTCAATAAAAGTTTTAAAATAAAGCTGTAGTGTTGTTTTCTTTAAGGCAACAATTTTATCGTTTCACCTTGTAATCATCTCTATATGTGTAGGTATGTAGGTACATCAATAAGTCCGTAGCCTAATGTTGCTGAAAAGAGTCTTCATTTAAAGCAGCTGATATTTATTTTTCCGCATTATCTTTTCGTGTCAATGCACTTAATTCAGTAAGAAATATTAATAACAGATCAAACATTATACAAAATTCTGTTGATAACTATTCGCTGGACTACGGAGTTAATAATTTAGCCTCGTATAACCTACACATAGATAGATTTCATGAATTTTTCCATGAAAGTATATACTTATAATATAACCTAATTTCCAAAGTCCCATTGATATCGTCACATTTGACATGAGACCACCTCCTGAGTAGATTGTCATGAAAATCAGCATCTGAAAAGGTTGCTCCAACCTAAATTTGAACCCCATAAGGAAATGCGCAGCAATGACAGCAACAAAACGGTCTAAGATATTTTTTAAATGTGGTGATTAAAACCAACAAAATCCACCGTAAAAGGAAAAATCGCTTATATATACAAAAGAAGGAAATTGCTTCACCAAGCTATTATATGTGGGTTTATATATATATATATATATATATATATATATATATATATATATATATATATTATCTTGGTGTGATTGTTTCTTCCTTCTTTTGCGCAAGATTTGATAAATCTCATTACTCTCTTCAAAGTCTGCTTGCCTTTTTATTGTCCTTGGTTTAAAATGTCAACTATAAGCATGAGTTAATATGATAAAAGCAAGGGAAAGAATTTGCATATGAAGTTATAAAAACATTGATCGGCGTTTGAATACTTGGTTTTCGCTTCTTAATAAAAAGAATAATTTTTATATAAGGTCAAGAGCGGATGATACAAAATGATTTCAAACAATTTGATCATTTTAATTTCCTCAACAAATGACTTAATGATTTTCTTTTTTTAAATCAAGGGAAAGCATGCTGTATAGCCTTATCGTGGTGAGTACCCGTGGCATAGTGGCATTGTGGCTAACGTGTTGGACTTCAACATCAAAGTTCGTGAGTTCGCACTTCAGTCGTTCTATTACGTTCACTTTCGGACTAATATCATGAGGAAAAATAGGAACCTCTTTATCACCACATCTTGTCGTTAAATAATATAACTTCTGTTCTATGGATGACTAGGGCATTAAATAACCCACGAATGTTGATATGCCACGATCAAAAGAAACCAAAAACTAGCCCTATCCTACATCATACACTTTTTCTCCGAATAAATCTGGACATATTCTTGTGATCGATTGCAACTTTCCAGTGGTCAAATTAAAAGAAATCCTCCAACAAAGTTGATCAGAAAGGACCCTCACACACACACTCTCTCTCTCTCTCTCTTTCTCTCTCTCTCTCTCTCTCTCTCTCTCTCTCACACACACACACACACACACACACACACACACTGAAGAAATACTTGCACCTTGGGTGCAGAGAATAGCATAAAAGAGAGAGGTTTGAATCGTTCGATCTAAAGTCGGCTTACTTAAAATCGTCTTGAAACACAAGAATGAAGACCAGAAGAGTCAAATATTCAAGGAAGAAAAAGAGTCGGTCCAGATCATAGCGACCTTCCTTACTCGAGAATACTGAGAAAGGTGCTGCAGATTTGCTGTGATTGTTGCAAACAAAAGCAAGCATCTGTTGTCAATACGCACTTAAATGAATTTCTACTATACTTTCTATATTAACACTACTACTACTACGACAAAAATTAATAATAATAATAATAATAATAATAATAATAATAATAATAATAATAATAAGAAGAAGAAGAAGAAGGTGGAGGAAGAAGAAGAAAGAAAAAAAGAGAAGAAATAATGAGAAAAAGAAAGAACTACTACAACTACTACTACTACTACTACTACTACTACTACTGCTGCTGCTGCTGCTGCAAAGAAGTAGAAGAAGAAATGATAATAATGTAAAGAAGAATATAACAATCTTTATTCAAATTATAATTTTCTGTCCGTGTCTGTGATGAACAAAAATAGCTTTGAAAATTCCCGCCTGTCAGGTTCAACCAGCATTGCTGTGTGTGTGTGTGTGTGTGTGTGTGTGTGTGTGTGAACAAATCATTCTTTTTACATCTAATTTACTCAGATGTACTCAAAGGTTGACTACACAATGTCAAAGAAAAAATACCAACAGCGCAGAAAGGATCAATTGGAGAGTTGCCAATCGTATATATATATATATATATATATATATATATATATATATGTATGTATATATTTCTCATTTGTATGCAGACATTTCAAATCACGTATTTTAGTGTGTATTCATTTCATCGGGCAGACAAAACGTTCTATCTTAGTATTTTCACATCTATCTATCTATCTATCTATCTATCTATCTATCAAACGTTCTTAATGTGTGACACTCGGTTGTTCGACCTAAGTCAATTCCCATCAATCTCAGACTATTCGTCAAACTCTCTCTTTCTCTCTGTCTCTTTCTCTTTCTTTCCCTCTCTCTCTCTCTATATATATATATATATATATGTATATCATTTTTATTATTATTATATGCATACACACAGATAACATTACAGCCTGACTTTTATTATTTAATAAGAGTATATTGATGCAAAAATAAACTAACGTCAGTATCTTTCTTATTCTATCGAAATGTAATCATTTCTGTTTCAGTCTTATGAATCAAAATTTAAAGGAAATCTATCTATCTATTTATCTATCATAACTATTTATCTGATCGAGAACCACATTTTTATTGGGTACATGTGTATCAATTTTTGAGCTGAATTTCAACTCCTGGTGTAACACAATCTTTCTAAAGCATACTTCCCTAGTTAGTTCTATTATGAACGGGTCACCCGGCCGGTCCACTCAGGGTCAACCTGGTCACATCAACCAAAAATGAAAATGTCTGCTCTGGAGTTCACTCGACCACTAGACGTCTGGCCTTCCCAAGATGTGTGTGTGTGGGGTGGGGAGATCAAATCTCAACTGAATCAGCTGTCTGCCCACGTTGTGAATTTTAGATCCAAACAACTAGAATCAGTGTTCAATCCGAAAGCCGAAATGAGCGGACCGGCTGATCATTCAATATTAAAAAAAATATTGAACTAAAAAGTTGAAGTCCAGAGAACGAACAAACACGGGTTCGAAAAATGAAATAATAATGGTTTTAGTAAAAAAAAAAAAAAAAAAAAAAAAAAAAAAAG
The DNA here is from genome assembly GCA_963585895.1 of Sepioteuthis lessoniana. NCBI lineage: Eukaryota > Metazoa > Mollusca > Cephalopoda > Myopsida > Loliginidae > Sepioteuthis > Sepioteuthis lessoniana. The sequence continues at coordinate 3,980,133 of OY757923.1, read as the reverse complement.
TCGGTTAATAATAACGAAGTAATTGTTGTTATTTCGATGTTCCTTTCCCCGTAAACAAGCTGAATGTCTCAGAATCTAGCCCCTATTTTGCGGCAGTCAGTCTACGTCCACGGTCAGTCTTTCTCACTCAGACTAAGTATTATTCTCTGTGCGTTACGTTAATATTATCTTCAGCTTATTGAAACAACAGAGATGTGAGAAGATCTGATTATCTCCGAGTCTGGCGCAAGACCCTTTCGATAGGAGCCTCGAGTCAACTCCCCAAGGTCTCTTGCAGCACTGCAAACTGTCAGCAAAAATCCGTTTTATATAATTGTTTATTCTGTTTCCAAGTGACGTATATCATCAACGACCTTTAATTAAATCTTCAACTATTAATTCCATTCACTGTTATAACTGCTACCCCAACGGTGAATCTCTGTGCCTGCTACTCGGAGTGAGGTGTTGGTTACCACCATACAACTTCTGGTGTGACTGCTTCGTCCACCTCCTCTCTCATCAAGCATGCTTTCTATCCTCTTTCCTGCAAGAGGACGGCCCTTTTCCTCCGCCGCACGTGATTCATACGTCATCACTTCGAAAATTAGCACAACATTTTCCATTTCTCCTAGGTTGATTTTTCTAAGACCAGTGGCTTGCACCTAGGCTGACCTCTTGTGACCTCACTTCCTCTTCAACGTTGTTTTGGGCTAGCGGTCTCCCCAATGACAGTAGATATTAACTTTCCTCTTCTTTCTTTCTTTCTTTCTTTAATTAGAAAAATCGTTTTCAATGCTTTTGTAATTTTTCTGCTAGCCTAAAATTAAACAATATTTTTTCATAATGACAATATATTGCATCAACCCTTTAAAAAAACGATGTACTGATTTTATTCTTCTAAAATCCACACTGTTTATTGCTCCTTACTTTACAGAAATAAAACAAATCTCTGGCACTTTAGAAAAACGTTACCTTTTTCTCAACTTCCATATTTCGAATAATAAAAACATTTCTCTTCAGTTTGTCAGCGTACTACCCCGATCTTCTAAAGTCCACGCCGAATAGTTTTTCGTGCCGGCTTGACTCCGTCACGCCAATGTACACTATGTAATCAATAGATTTTCTGTTTGGTTGGTTGGTTGGTTGGTTTTTACGGCATATCAATACTTTTGGTTCATTTATTACCAAAGTCATTTTTTTTCTTTGGGGGTTGCAAACAATTATTTGATTTCAAATAATTAATGAAAGGCAACCAGTTAACACTGGTGCAAAAAAAAACTTGCAAGGTTATTTCAAGTAACAAACTGACAAAATTGCGCACGAGAAGACGTGGACATGGCTGCAAAAGAGAAATCTCAAAAGAGAAAGGGAATCTCTTTTATTAGCAGCGCAAAATTATGCCTAAGGGACAATTCATATTATAATGAAAATTGATTATACACAACAGAATTACAAGTGTAGATTATGTGGAGACAGAGATGAAAAGATTAATAACATAATAAGCGAATGCAGCATATTGGGTGGGAAAGGTGATCCATTGGGAACTATGCAAGAGATTAAAATCCGACCAAACTAACTATCAAATTGTGTATGCACAAACCTGTATCTGTCCTAGAAAATGTGATGCATAAAATTCTCTACGGATTGTGCGATATAAACAGATCGCCTAATCCAGCCCAGAAAACCAGACCTCAAGTTAATTAACAAAAAAAAAAACTTGGCATTTGGTGGATTTTGCTCTTCCAGCAGAGCATAGAGTAAAACTAAAAGAAAACGAAAAGATAGACAAATTCTTGGACCTTATCAGAACTCAAATAAATAAATAAATAAATAAATAAAAAGCAGTTGAATATGAAGATTGTGGTAGTATCAATTGTAGTTGGTGCACTTGGAACGGTTCACAAATACTTGTAAAAAAGATGGGTGGAATTGGAAATGAGAGGAGGAATCGATACCACTCTGACCACAGTATTATTAAGGTCAGCTTGAACACTCAAGAGAATTCTGGCGACAGGAACAAAGTTGCACTTACTCAAGCTCTTGTAAAAAATCAACAAAAACAAGAGTAAAACTCGCAAGGATTTCCCCACCAGGACTCTTTTGATGAGGAAGAAGTATTATTGTATGCCTCCTTGACATAGATATAATTAATAGTGCTGACATAAAGTAAAGTAAGTAAAATTGGCGACCGTACTCGAGGGCGACCAGAAGGCTCCTTTTTCAATAGCTACTACACCGAGTTCTTGGGGAAGGCACCACTCCTTTCCCTGGATTGCTCCACCTAACCCTTGACACGTAACTTATGATGCTGAGTGTTAAGCAAGGAGGTATCAAGTTCCATTTTTTAAGTCTTTGGTATGACACGACCTGGGGCTTAACCCAGGGATTCCGGACCATTGGCTAATACTCTACCCACTCGGCCAATGGGCAGGTTTTGATATGAGTGTTGGCATAATGTTCATAAAATATCTATGTTGCGATTGTTGATAAAATAATAGTCATAGTGTGCAAGCTAAATTAGCAGATTATTGTCAAAGATTTCGATTCTCACTGGGTGCATTATACTTATGGGGTTGTGTCCCTAATAAGTTAAGTAAATAAGTACATAATTAAATATGAGTTATTATTACAGTAAATGAAACCCGTGTTCATATGTTTGTCCGTGCCACTTTCACGTTGAAATAGCAAGACCTATTGACATACTTTATTGGCTTCAAGACTTACAAGACTTGTGACATAGGTTACGTGATGTTGAGGCGGGTGGGGGGTCATTTGAGGTCACTCGAGGTCAAACATTAAAATTCCGCGATTCTAAATATTGGAAACAACTAACTTTTATATCTGAAATTTCTTCTTTAGTTCACATGAATGCCACATTGATTTATTGTAATAAAATTATTTTTTCCGTTTTTATTCTTTATTTTTGATCGCATTTTGCTTATCCTGATTTTTTCCATTGTCAGCTCTTTCTTGTATATCAAGATGCTTTCTCCTACTTAGCGAAAATAAAAATACACTAATATCTTTTTTCTTCTGTAACAAATACTTTTTCAAGTGTAAATTATATACATGTATATATATATATATATATATATGGTGTCTCAAAATAGATGCAAGCCATTAATATGATAGGGATTTATAACTGAGACAAGTACAAAGGCGGTCATTGGGTGCCCCTTTCATATGGCCTTGTGCCACATCTAAGAAAAAAAAACTTAGTAAATTTCCAAGTACAAAGGCGGTCGTTTGGAACACGTCCTGGAAAAAATGCATCCTTCGTGCTGTAGACATCAAATCCATTTTTTTAAAATTGTTATTATATCAGCTTTAAGGACATGCAATCCTTTTTTTTTTTTGTTTTTTGTTTTTGTTTGTTTGTTTTTTTGTTGTATTTTTTGGAGTTTCTCGTCTCAGTAATAAGTCATTATCATACTAATGAGTTGCCTTTATTTCGAGACAGTTTTGAATGATTTTTTCTCGAAATAATATATATATATATATATATATATATATATATATATATTGCCCAATCGGCTGGGGCTGTAGAATACACTGACTGCTTCTCTGCAGAGGGGTAAGACCGCCCCCACCCAACGAGTGTCTTGATATGACACTAAACAATCTGATTGTGAGCTTCCAGCAGTGTTGGAGCTTTGGGGAATGCGGAGTACCACTTCATTGCCATCGCTCCCAGGTCCACTCTGGCCCGGAGTGGTATCACGTGATAAGGGTCCTATCTATGGGTTAAACAGAACTCAACCGTGCGTCTTTCACCATACTGATTTTTGCATTTAAAATGCGTATTTATGCTAAACTGAATTGTTTAAAATAGAACTGTTTTGACATTGAAACTGCGTACTAGTGCTGAACTGAATTGCTCCAAATAGAACTGTTTTGACGTTTAAACTGTGTACTTATGCTGAACTAAATTATCTGAAATAAAACTGTTTGACATTTAACTCTGTGTATTGCTCAGTCGGCTGGGGCTGTAGAATACACCGACAGCACCCCTGCAGAAGGGGTAAGACCCACCCCAACGAGTGTCCTGATATGACACTAAACAATCTGATGGTAAGGTTCCAGTAATGCAGGGGCTTTGGGGAATGCAGAGCATTCCTTCATTGCCATTGCTCCCAGGTCCACTCTGGCTCAGCATGGTAGCATCTGATAGGGCCCTATCTATGGGTTAAATAGAACTAACGGCAAACTTATGCTAAACTGAATTGTTTGACTAAAATGAATAGCTTGAAATAGAAATGTTTTTGACAATTAAACCGTACTTACATTCAAACTGCATACTTATGCTAAACTGAATTATTTGAAATGGAACTGTTTTTTGACATTGAAACTGTACTTCCAATAAACTGATTTGTTTAATATAGAACTGTTTTGAAATTTAACTGTGTGTAAAAAAAATCCGTACTTATACAAAACTGAATTATCTGAATTAGAACTGTTTGACTAAACTGAATAGCTTGAAATAGAAATGTTTTTCACAATTAAAATGTACTTACATTTAAAATACGTGCTAATGCTAAACTGAGTTGTTTTAGATAAAACTGATTATTTACATAAAAATGGATTTGGCGTTAAATAACCTACAAAGGTTGATATGCCATAAAACCCAATCAACCAACCTATGAAATATAAATAATTTGCACAAGGTGTATGGTTTCAAATAACTAATGATTATAATAATCCTTAATAAATGATTGAACAGTTCTATTTGACCGATGAATGGGACCCTAACAGCCACCACGAATCTAGATCGGAGCTGTACTGGGATTAATGGCTGTTAAGAGGTATTCCACATTTTCTAAAGATCCAGGACTGGATCCTCACTATCCGATAGAGTTTAGTGTCATAACTAAGAATTAAGACACTTGTTTGGAATGGGGCATGGAACACCGTGAATAACATCCTGTTATTTAATGACCACTCTGGTGTTAGGCCGTGACACTCTAAGTTCGATGGGTCGTGAGATGGGAGGTGATTGGTCGTACAGCTGCTTTTTTTGTCGAGTGCTACTTCCAGGATTTGTTTAGGTCAGCACAAAGCGTTTTTAAAACCACAAAATATAGTTATTAAACAATATCTGGCCTCATTTATTTTTTTAAAAAGGTTAAAATTTTAAAATTAAAAAAAAACTTTTTAAATAAGACGAACTAAAACGTAGCGCTTGATATTTGGCGGCCGGCATCAAAGTGTAAGACAGTGTCATCTGTGTCAGTGACAGAGAGATTTGAACAGCCGAGGGACAAGGGACATCGGATAGTTTAAAGATGTTTGTATTGGTTGGATTGCCAGACGTGACGTACAGCTTCGCTTCGGTTTCTTGTGTTAGCCACTTCTATTTCTGTGTGTCTGCACAATAGAAAACTGCTGTGATTTTTCTTATGTTGTTTTAAACAGATTTTATGTGCAGATATCTTCTTTTTCTTTTCATTGTATTTATTTATTGTCATTTCTCCAGAACATAATTGCACTGATTTCTTTTTATAGCAGTTTTCTTTCTAAAAATCTCACTATCTGACCTCTTATCTGACTCTATTTATTTCATATTAGACATTGACCAAATTTGGCTGGCAAAAGACCAAACAGAGAGGTGGGAAGATTGTATTCCTATAATGCCCCTATGGAGACCTGTCTATTTTGAAAGAAATCAATCTATCTACCTATGCTCAAATTCTATCTATCTACGTGCCCAGATTATATCTATCGATCCCCATAAGTGTATGTGAGCGTGTGTCTATATTCTCTCTGTGCCAATAATCTATCTATCTATCTATCTCCTTGTATATGCATGTATGTGTATTGATGTGTGAGTGTGTGCGTCCATATTTTCTCTGTGCCAATATTCTATCTACCTTTGCCCGTAATCTGTCCATCTATCTATTTATCTATGACTAGATACTTTATGTCCCGAGGACCGGCCCAGTGTAATGGTCAAAAGGAACGAATGGCGAGAGAGAAAGAGAAACAAGGGAATCCTGGTCATCAGCACGACTTAATGATGGGGATGATGAAGGTGATGATGTCAATATCATTTCTTTATTTATCTGCATTATTTCTATCTGTTATTTGGGTTTACTAACTTTGTTTTCCTTCTCAATCTACTCCATTGAGCGAATAAACGGTGAATTTCAAAATTTTTATTATCTTAACCACAATGACAAATACCTGAATCTGGCTGGGAAGTATAACGCTCGAAATGTTATGACTGTTATAACCAAGATAAGGATACTCGTTCGAGTATATTGTAGCACTATATGGGTGGCCCGCCAAGCAGACGATTCCTTTGTCTGTTTTGGCGCGAAACCAGACAAAGGATTTTGGGACCTGAAATCTCGCTGTATCCGGAAGTGGTAAGGGGACGCGAAAGAGAGTTGGCTGGACAGGGGAGCTGGCAGGCAGTTGGCGACGGGACAGCAGAGAGAGTTGGCGTGGAACCACGGACAGATGCGGTCGACTCCGGAGACAGTAGCATACAAGATAGGGTCCAGCGAAGAGATGTCGGCATTCCAGTTGCTTTGGGGAAATTTCGCTAGTAATCCACGCTAGCGTTAGTCTGCACATGCATGTAGTGTTGCATACTCTCCTTCTGCTCTGAGTTAACCCCAAGCATTGTTCGTTTTTTTTATTTTCTCCTGTCCCCCCGATCGTATTCTTGTGGTGGCAAGAAATGTGCGTTACCCCCCTCGGCCACTGGTTGATCACGGGCCGGCCAAGAAGTCATGGTTAGAAGATTGATGTAAAGTGTGTGGGGGCGAGGGCGGTAACGTTACAATATCATTGTATAATAATGATAATGTAAAATACTCATATGCAGATGCACGCAGAAACATATTCAACACAATAAGGACGAGCGGACACAGTTCTTTAGAAAAATATACCTCTCACTTTATTCGAAAGGGTTCAAAAGGGTTACGAAAGATATTATCTGTGAGAGGCGAATTGGAGACTGAACAGAACTGCAACATATTGACCCCCACTCTTCTGGCCATAGCAGCATTTCTTTCCCGTTCTCCTAGGCTGCTCAACCGGGGGCCTGGGGTTCCAGCCTCTGTTGGGACATGGTTCTCATTCCAGCATCTTCTCTCCAACTGATCTGAAATTCCTGTCGCCGGGGTTACATAATAATTTGACTCCTACCTACTTTTTGCGAGCGTCTCAATTCGCACTCAATTCAAACCTTCGACAGTCAAGGTTGTCCCCTGATATCTTCAACCGGATGCACCTGTTATTCACGCTAGTGCATTTCTTCTTTTGACTGCTTGGCCGGGGTCAATATGTTACAATAATTCTTCATTTCAGAAATTCTGATAAAATAATGACACATTCTGTCAAGATTGCATACACTACGCTTGCTTATTCCACAACAGGCGTTCCTCTTATCCATGCATAATTTTTAACATAAGTTATGTAATTGTTCCATGATGAAAAAAATTACGATATTTCATTATACTTGTTGTAAGACCGAAACTTACCAGTATCATGGACTCTTCCAGCACTATATTACTAACGTACTAATATCCTAATACGAGCAGTAGTATCGTAGCAGTAGTAGAAGAGTACCAGAAGTACGACTACCAATATTGGACACTATCCTTTATAACTTTTGTTTATATATCTTTCTTACCTATAAACCGTGTTCCGTGTTTTCCCTGTGTACCGACTTTGGGTCCACATCAATACTAAAAATAACCAATCAGCTGACACCAAAAAACAGTCTAGAATAGTTGGGAACAACTTCTCCTTTTTCCCCTGACAGAGGACGACTAAAGAGTAAGAGACCAGTAATAAAACCAGGCATCGAATAAAACAGGTTAGATAATTTTTATTCCATGAAATTCAAGGCTTGACAAATTCGAATTCTTTTCTCAACACAGAACTTCTAAGAATAAAGAAAGTAATGCACACGCATTATACGGGAAAGGACAAATACAAAAAAAAAAAAAAAGAAAGATTATATTCAAAATGCATTTTTATTTCATTCAGTTCGTGTCTTCTTCCTATTGTATATCATATTATTGGATGTTCGCTGCTAACTTTTTTTTCAATAAAAAAGGAGACTTCCATAACAGTTATTTAAGACAGGCACTTAGACACATATGTGAGGCAAGAAGTGCAGACTAAAGTTAGCACAGTAATAACAGTCAGTGACAACTAGTTTGTCAGTCATCACTCTACGTCAAACGCTCCCTATATTTGTTTATATTGTAAACTTATGTTAAACTAGCACTAAACACGGAGTCTAGATTGAACACGCTACAATACAGAATTGCAAGCCGAGATTACGAAACATTTATGTCAGGTGTTATTCTTATGAACATTCAAGCAATAACAGATGAAGGTGTTGGATAGGAGTTGAGTCCGTTTTTTTCACTTGAAAAAATCCAAAGAGGGATAAAGCAGAAAGAGGGATAAGCAAATAGAAGTTGTGATGAAGAACCAGTACATTGGGATTTATTATTTGAACAAATATTTTCAGTGAACGTTGAGAATAGATAGAAAAGAAGATTTAAAAAGAAACTGTATATGAGTGAAGAAAAAAAGTAAAGATATGGACTGATTAGGTTTGGCCAGTAATCATAGAATACCTACATACATAGCAATAATGTGATTCTTTAAAGGCTAAATGAGTTTGCTTGTCTGAGATATATCTCCTTCTTAGATGTTGTTAAGACATCCTCTCATTGACTTAAAAGAAACCAAAATGAAACCCTACTTTTACCAGGGTCAGTGTCACGTGACGCAGGTTTCAGTGGGGAATATCAATTGCCTTATGAATATTCATTAGCACTAGGATTACTTTTGGTCCTACAAGGGTAAAAAGAGGTAGGAAGATTGTGCTACGCCAATACCTAAGTTGAAAATATCTACAGAACTTGAAAATCAGCATTCAAAATTTCGGTTTGAATGCCGGCTTTTGGCACCGATGCGAAATGAGTAACTATCCTTACCATATGACAGATTATAGTTCAAGAATATTATACTGTAATTAGATTGATGATTAACTCTGAAGATTAAGAATTGCAAGAAAGAAAGAAAGAAAGAAAGAAAGAAAGAAAGAGTAAATGATTCAAATAACGATGAAAGACAGAAGATATTAAGAAAGAGGGAAAGAGAAAAAGGAAATGATTCAAATAAGAAACAAACAAACAAACAAACAAATTGGAATAAGAAAGAAATAAACAAAATTAAACAACTCAAACCAAAATTAAGAAAGAAAGTCAGAAAGAAAGAGTAAAATAAATCGAATGAAAAAAGACTAAAAAAGAAAAATGATTTAAACCAAAAGAAAGAAAGAAAGAAAGAAAGAAAGAAAACGTTTTAAAAGAAAAGAATATACAGAAAGAGAAAATCAATAAAAAAAAAGGGAGATGAAAGCAAAAAGAACATGCCGGAAGAAAGGATGACAGAAAAAATAAAGAAAGGATGACAGAAAAAAAGATGACAGAAAAAAGAAACGAGAAACAAGATGAAAGAAAAATGAATGAATTAAAGAAAGAAAAAAGAAATAGTAACAGAAAAGTGTCTTCCATACAAATAAACTAAACGACCAAAACGAGAAAGTCAATCTCTTCATTGTACTTTATTTTTTTCCGCTTGGTCTCTGTCGTTTTGTGATTCTCACGTTTTTTGTTTTGTCGTTGTGTTTGTTGTTGTTTTGGTTTTTTATTCTTTTTTTTACGAAATGTTCATCGAAGCGCGGGAGACAAGCTTTGGGAACAAGACCCTCACTACCGACTCAAAACAAAGTAATTAAGAAAGAGAAAAGAAGAAAAAAAAAGAAAAAACTTGCATACATAGGGTGTCGCTTGGAAGTGATGAAGACACATGTGTGCATGTCTACAGCTGATACCAATTAATCGAATCATCCGTTTAATTGGACCGAATTTTCAAAATTAAAACAAACCATTTCCTTTGAATGTTTAATTGGACCAGTCTTGACATATTTAAGTGACATAATTTGGTCAGTTATTGCTTAGTCAAGATCAGACAGGCCGTCTCTGCAATGTGTTTGTCGTGTATGGCTATTTAAAGTCGACCTAAAATAGATATTAATCCGTGCCTCCCACCAGGCAGGATTGGACACAAGAATCGCTTACTACCCCAGACTCGTGCGCTTCTGGTCAATGCCGGTCATAGGTCCACTAGGTGCAATGTGAACTATGCTGGTGACCTTGCTGGTCAAAGATTCTCTAAACTCAAGGGTCTAGCGTAATATGAATCTATGCTTGTCACTATTCGGCCTCCCGGCACGTATGTCACGTGCCCGGGTGATAGACCGGAACAGCAAATTAATGCTGTTGGTTCAACCTAAAATAAAGCCATTTAGCGTCTGATAAATTTAAAACGCATAAAAACACAATTGACTCACTCGGAAGCAAGGAAACTTTGAGATGGGTTATGACGTTATTTTATATTGGGAAATAATGAAAACTATACTCTTTTACTTTGTATAAATAGTTTTGTGAAAGTCATTAATGGGCAGACGGGAATCTCTAGCCTTGGTGTGCAACAAACTGAGAAGAAGGATTATTGAAAAATTGAGCTCATAAGGCAATCTGACATTGTCTTCATTTTCGTCCCGGCAGTTCCTGAAATAACACGCATACCAAATTGTATCAGCTCTTGCTATTTCCTAAAACAATATCGATAGTGGGGTGATGTTAGACAGGCTGCATTAGACAACTTTCATACAACGTATTAACAGATCAATCGGTCAATAGATAGATAGATGGATAGATACGAACAAATAGAGATTCAAACCCTGGTAAACGCCTTTTTCCCAGGCATCACTCTAATTCTTTCCAACTAAACACCTTTCAATGTTACAGTCAGTGTACAATATATATATATATATATATATATATCCAGTCAGCATCCAAAGACAGTGGGTGTGGATTAATTTTTAAATAGCATATATGAGGGTAATCATATAAATCTATGAGAGTGCTCAATGTATGGCTATTGTTAGTTCCCTATTTATTCGCTTGGGTATAACAAGATTCACATTCAGAGCGTATAGAGTGCAGTTTGATGGAGACTCAAATTCGGTTAAGTCGTCATTATAAATTTATTTCGGCGGAGAATATTACTTAACTCTCCGTCTCGTCAGATGACTATTTAGATTTGCGGTTCTCCAACTTCGAGAGAAGCATGTAAATTTTAGCATCTGCAGACGGTATTTTTGCCGAAAAGTTTTCCTTTGGGATCAAAGAGAATCGTATGAGCGCTTTTAAAAAATAGCCAGGAAATTGCTTTATCTCTTTTTTGCCTGAGAAAATCGCACTTAAAGTTCGGCATTTTTTTCAACAACCAAAATTTATTACGATGAAAACGACAAAGCTTACATTGAAGTTTTGCGGCTATCATTGTAGAAGAAAAAGTGAATTGTATTATAAGCTAGCCCGAGTGAGCAACAACTCCTGGAGAAAGATAACTGAAAACCTGGAGCTGGAGTATATAAGGCAATCTAACGCTGTCTTCATTCTCGTCCTGGCTATTCCTAAAATGACATAGATACTTAACTGTATAAGGTCGGATAGGAGTCAAATCTTAAAAATATGCACATGGTGGATCACATTCAAAATGGCCCCAAATCACTAAAAATTTCGATAGATTTATGCCGCTTAAAACCAAACAGTAACCGGCCTGTTGACTTGATTTTTCTCATGGCTGTTTAACTATTAGTCGAAAATGTGAGTAACAAAGATGAATTTGATAGGTTTGTCAGAAGGGTTTAAATTTGATTATATCTAAAGATGAAAATTGTTCAAAGATTGTCTAAATCGCAGAATATGAGAACTTTGGTTAATACGCAAATATTGGAGTAGTCTTGTGCACTTAATTAAAGTTAATTTTGTGAGATTTAACTGTTATTTAGCTGTTGGAATTCTTTTTTTTTTAAGTACAACACTTTTCACAGTCATTTCAATAAGTTCTGCAAAATTATCTGAAATTTTCGCTGACTCAGAATACGAACATTTAGCATTTCATCTGTTTTCGTGGGCATTTTAAAAGATTTCGACGGAAAATCTTGCTTTTTCTTCAGTAAAAAATGCTTTTAATGATTTTAGTGAGGCTGAAAAAATAAAAATAAGACCCTCGTACATGTGACTGAAGGACGCGCTTTAAAACAACTCAAGGGGTTTTATGTCAGATACGAGGATCATTAAATAAGTTTCAAGACTTTTTTCCTATGGGCACTTTTATTGATAGTACACACATGAAACTCTAGTCCCCTTCGAAGTAATCTCCTTCGGCTGCAATACACTTGTTGTACCGTTACAACAACTTCTCGAAGGCCCCATCGAAGTCCACTTGTGTGAGCGTGTCAATCACCTTCGTCACAGCTTCTTTCTTCTCTTCAATTGTCTCATAACGACAGCCTCTGAGCTTATGGAATAACCAAAAGTCACAAGGAGCAAGGTCTTGACTATAGGGAGAGTGAGGAACTGTCTTGATGCCCATCTTGGTCACATAGTCAGTGATAAGGATGGAGTTGTGGACTGGTGCATTGTCCTGGTAGAAATGCCACTGACCCGATTTGAAGAGTGCTGGCCTCTTCCGACAGAATCTCTTCCTGAACTCCCTTAAAGCCTCAACATAGTAACCGTAACCCTTTGGCCAATCAACTCTGGTCTGTTGACTTCCTTACTCCCCCCTTACCTCTCATCATCCCTCACAGACTCCCTGGCTTCCTTGAATCTCTTATGCCACTCAAAAATGATGCTCTATTCATGCAAGATCGTCCAAAAGCCGCCTGAAGCATTCCATACGTTTCTGTGGCATTTTTTTCAAGTTTAAAACAAAAATATTATTGCATATTGTTCTTCTAAAGTGTCCTCACGTCTAGATTGCATTTTTGAAATTCACCAGCTGTGACAATCAGGCTTTAGTAGGGTGTATTCCAATTGCTGCTGTAACTATTAATTTGAAGCTGAAATCATAAAAATTGGTCAGTCATCTCATAAGATGTATAGCAATAACATGGTGAACTTTCAAGAGTCTCCGACAATTTCAAATGCCTGTACAAAAAAAGTCTGGAAACTTATTGAATGTACTACGTAGATATGAACAGACTGAAATCGATATATATGTACAGATAGATAGATAGATAGATAGATAGATAGATAGATAGATGTCACCCTTAAGTCTTGTGAGACCTTATATTTGCACCTGGATATTTATTTGCTTTCTCTTATTCAATAATGTCTCACTTTTTTATTTTACATTTGACGCGGAGCGAATGTAACAGATTTGTTGTCGATGACAGTTCCTATCACCTGTCTTTAATTCATAAAGATCCAATAGGCATAACAAAGATCTCCCAAAACAATATATTTCAAAGCTCGTGCTCATCAGACCGTTTTAAAACTAATGCACTTAAAAGTTCAAGGGCAGGTACTCACTCTTATCGTTGTTGCAAGTACTCATCTAATGATTTGATTAATATAGCATGAAGCATTTAATATGAGACACAGAATGAGGATCAAAGTCGTATTTGTAAAAGTAGTGAATGGAGTTATCTTACCAACCATTTACCCAGAGTAACTCTATTTGTCAAACTATCTATCTATCTATCTATCTATCCGAGATCTGTCTAAAAAGTAAAGGGTCAGGCTGTGCTTTGCAAGCCCCGGGTGAAAGAAAGATGAATAGATTGTGTAATAATCAAACTTGATATCTTGGGAGAATATTATTGCAATCTTATCTCTCTGCAAACATAGCATTCTTTTTACATGCTTATATTTATCTTTCCTGTTTCTCAATTCATTCAGCTACGAACACTAAGGAATCAATCAATCTGAAATTTTTGGTCCGGTTGAGGAAAACTTAGTCACAGACTCTTGAAATACTTCAGGAAATATATGTTGCGCACACGTGTTTTTGAGTGGCATAAGAGGATCAAGTGAAAGATGACCCCAGGAGCAGAAGACCTTTAACAAACAATACTGAGGTCAACATCGAGCAGGTAAGGCAGGTGCTATGTAGCGATTGACGCTTGACTGTTCGAATAATCAAAAGTTAGCTGGATATGAAAAAGGATAATGTTTAGAAGATTATCACTGAAGATTTGGGCATTTTGTTTACACACAGTTAAATGTCAAAACAGTTTTATGTCAAAGAATTCCCTTTTGCATACGAAAACAGTTCTATTTCGATCAATTCAATGTAGCAAGAGTATACAGTAAAAATGTCAAAACAGTTCAATTTTAAACAATTTAGTTTGGCAAAAGTACGCAGTTTAGATTAAGTATGTAGTTTAAATGTCGAAACAGTTTGATTTCAAACAATTTAGTTTAGCATAAGTACACTGTTTAGTTCTATTTGACCCATATATAGGACCCCATCAGTCGTTACCACTCCGAGCTAGAGTGGATCTGGGAGCGATGGCCATAAAGGGTACTCTGCACTTCCCAAAGCTCCAGGAACTTCACCATCAGATGACTTACTATCATATCCAGGACACTCGTTATGGGGGGTGTCTTACCCCTCAGCAGGGATGCGCAGGCGGGTGTGTTCTACAGTTCTTGCTGACAGGGCAAGAGAATTAAATTTAAGATAATGGCAGCGATGAAAGATTTTTTCCTTTTTTTTTCTCTGATATGAAATTCAGGTTTTCTTATTTTTCAATGGAAAAAAATTAGATTAATTTTGATTCACTATAAAATACCATAAAAGCTAGAAATTTCTTTGTTTTTTAATCATCATTTGCAAAATGAATATAATTTGTCGATTAATCTTCTCTACAGAACTTACTTTTCGTGAGTATTATTAATGTTTTTACCTTTATAAACATCTTATTTTTATTAAACAAGATTGAGATAATCAACAACAGTCTGTCTCTTGTAAAAAAATTATTAAGTTCCTTTGAATTCTTAAGAAACAGATTTAATTATTCTAAAAAGGAAGAAGAAAGTTTGTTTAAATTACATAATTTTGTATTTTGTAAGTTACAGGCATTTATTCAAAAAAATTATTTATTCGTGGTAAAGTGATTTCCATTTTTAGTATTGCAATTGGATTCCATTTAAGTAATGATGTCTTGTTTTGTTTTTTCCTTCTTGTTTCAAATCAAATCTTTAATCTTTGAAATTTATATTAATACGGTAATATTCCCGTTTCCACAAAAATATTGCTGATACTCTTTTATAATCAATATCCTTAATGCAAAACTAAACGACATAAATTTGTACTTAAGCACCCCTCCCAAATTCATAATGAAAAAAACAAATTTTTCCAATTATATTAGGAGAGTTTTGAACAAATTTTCTATTTAGATTTGCTGCAAATTAGTGCCTTTTTTAAAGTTGTGGTCATAGTGTATTGGTTGATGTTCTAAACTGTGATATCGTATTAAGAGAGTTCGAACTCAAGTCGGGCTATTACGTTCACTTTAGGACTAATGCCCTTGAGAAAGGTAGGAATTCTCTTACCCATCCTTCCAACTAAATAAATACTGTTCTTCTGCAATGATGGTTTTGGCCTAAGATAACCTAGGAGGGTTGGTATGCCATCAAACAAAGAAATGAAACCAAATCCCTTTCGTCTGTTCTAAAGTTTATCGATATATGGTAGGGTGTGTTAAAAAAAAACAACAAATAAACATATTTTACTCTAATCCATAAAGCATTGGAAAGAGGTTTAGATGAAGAAATCATGTTTTTCCAAGCCAAAATTTCAGACTCAGGCTAAACCTTACTCAAACCCTTTAATATGTACATTCAACCAAACTATCTCTAGTTAGGGTTTATGTGTAACAGACACTATCTCTAAAACTGTCCCTAACTTCTTGCCATAACTGTCAGCCATTTTTAAATAGAGAACTGGAAGATATCCAAAAATAGTTCAATTGAGAATTATTGATTTTTTTTGTTTATTTGTTTGCATTTTTTTCTTTCAGAAAAATGTCTGGAAAAAGACGTTCAGTTTTAACCCATAGTGACAGTTCCAAAAAATTTTCCAGTTCACCAAGTGATTCGAATAAAGCGGAGACCCCAAGCTTACGAAAAGTTACCAAGTTTATTCGTTTCCTTGAAAATGTCTTTCCTCACTTGAAAAATTACAATATTTCAAATTTGCGAAGGAAATAATCAGTGTTTTGTCCACCAGTAAACCCACAATTGCCTTTGTTAAAGAAATATTACATACGGCAGAAGGTGAATAGACAAACAAATTAACAGAAAACCTGTTGCTGCATCCATAGTAAATTGAGGAACATCTGGAAAAATTATTTGACATTTCTTCATGTAACTATTAACCGCCTTCCTTAAGATTTGATGACCTTGCAGTAAAGTGCATAAAAGAAAATTGCCAAACAAGGCACAGAGTCTGCACTTGTTTCCTTAACAAGAAGGTAATGTTAATTCAAAGATTGTTTTTATATTTGTATGTTTTGAAATAATTCATGTTACGCTAAGTTAAGTAAACACAAAAGATTCGTCACAAAACAACAATTAGAGAGAGGGGGGACACAGAGAGAGAGGATGGAGCAAGGAAACGCTATGACCCCGCTGATACCAAGTATTGTTGAGATACAGATAAAAATACGTTGGAGATGAAAAGGTGAATCCAGCCTTCTGATCACCAAAAAAGGTTAAACAGTTCCCCAAATTTGGAAAAAAAATTTTTTTTTAAATTGGGATGAGGATTAACATTAACGATGAGCTAATACAATGCGCAGAAAATTCCGACGCCGGTTGGACGCCGGACTCAATATAAACTGGGTATTTTGACTTCTAACTTGAAATGAAATGAAATGAAGATAAAGGTTGATATGCCATTAAACAAAGAAACCAAACCTTCTAACTTGAAGGGTCCGGAGAGAAGTGTGAAAATGGAGAGAGCTGTCGATGAAGTCTAATAATGCTCACCAAACGAGGTCTTGCGCCAGACTTCATATGCTAAAGACTTGACAGTTAACAAATACGATGGTTAAAGGGGGTGTCCTCGTGGTGTAATGGTTAAAGCGATGGAATCGTAGTAAGCGAGTTCGAACTCCAGTCGCGCTATTACGTTCACTTTCGGACAAATACCCTTGGGAAAGGTATGAACCGTCTTATTCTCTCAGCTATGGGTTAAATAGTACCACTACTGTTCTTCAAGGAGAACAGCTTTGGCATTAAATAACCTACAAAGGTTGATATGCCATTAAACAAAGAAACCAAACCAACCATGGTTAAAACCGCCTCACACAACAAATGACATAAACAAAAAGTTTATAGCATTTGATTATATATATATATATATATATATATTGAAAAGATAGATTTTTATTGAGTCTGAAAGTATGATAGAAATATGTGGAAGGTTGGATAAATCAAACTCTTAAATCAAATTTAGATATGTGATATTTCGTTCGGCTTTTTTCATCTACTCGAACTTCTTCAGATAGAGACTGTTTTCTGAGTTTTTCTATTTAAAAGCATGTGAGGAGAAATGATGAGATGGTGGAAGGGTATAATTGTAGCAGGAAACCAGGGAGGGATTTCAAGTAAAATGTATCAGGTTTCATTAAAAGATGTTTTTGTTTTGAAAGTGGAGATAGATTTTAGGGAGCTAATAAGAAAAAAGTAGGGAAGAGTTTGGGTGAAACATAACTCGTTTCATGGAAAGATTTTGACGAATGTGATGCCCTGGAAAATTGTCTATTTGTGGTGTCATGGCTGTAATTTGGGTGAGGAATGGCAAAGAGGCACAGTGATAAGGAAAGGCGAAAGTAAAGGATTCTTAAAAGTATGGTGGCACAAAATGAAAAAATGTTTCTTTAGGGTTTTTTTCCACTATCTTTTTTCTATTTTGATTTTGCTTTCATTCAGTATGATGTTCACCTGGTGTGGTGAGATTCGATAAAAACCTGGACGTTGTTTTATATGGTTTGTTTTGGAGATGACCTTAGATTCTAGTAGTCTTCGGGAAAGTTTATGGGGTTAGTTCGGGTGGCTTGGGAAAATTGACTGTGTTTGAACTCTTGGGAGAAAAGGCAGTTTTCATCGTCATTTGTTTTGATTGATCGGTTGTGTTCGTAAATTCTTTTTTCTAGATTGCATTGGTTTTTTGCCGATGTAATGTTTGTCGTAATCTTTGCATGGGATGGAATATATGCCTGCGTGATAAGTAGTTTCCTTGTTGGTCCGTTTTGTAATGTTTCTGAGGTTTTTCGTGGTTTATGATGTGGTTTATGAACTCATAAGAGATGTACTCTTATGGATCCCCACACATGGCCGCGCAAAAGCAGGACGACCAGCTTGAACGTACATTCAGCAGCTATGTGAGGATACAGGCTGTTGTCCTGAAGACCTACCTAGGGCGATGAACGATAGGGAGGAGTGGCGAGAGAGGGTCAGGGATATCCGTGCTACCAGCGCGATATGATGATGATGATGATGTGGTTTGTATGATTGGTATTCATAACGTGGTTAGTTTGTCGTAGAGTATAATGTTATGTGTGTTTATGGGTAGAAAGATCGGTCTACGGGTGATGGGGATAGTGGGGTTGGTTTTCTTTGGTTCATTCCATGAGTGTATCTTGAGAGCTTTTTTTTAGCATTTAATATGAAAAAATTTGGTTATTTTAGGCTTTTGAGGGAATGTTCGATGTATTCAAATTCTTCATTAAGGTATTGTGGGCTACATATTCTGAGTGCTCTTAGGTAAAAGCCTATTATGAGGCCTGTTTTGATTTTGTTGTGGTGGTGGGAGTAGAAATGGATGTAATCGTTTTTGTTTGCAGATTTGCGGTAGACTTTAAAAGCTGTCTATTCCGAGAACTTTCAGAATCTGGCCCTTTTAAATACACACTACCTAGCAATAACACATATTTCAGATATATCAAATATACATACTTATTTTCCTACCCTAAAACATCAAAATTGAAGAGATCGCAGAAAAACTAAACAATGTTGAACCCTCCATCAACTTCATAAATGAAAAAGAATCTACTAACACTATACCTTTCCTGGATTTCCTAATTATTAAATCTTTAAACAATTTAACTTTTAAAGTCTACAACCTAAACACCACAATATAGATAATTTTCTACGGCATCACATTATAGTTAAATATCATAGTTTTTAAATCATCATTATCAACATTATCATCATCATCAAGGCATACCCACAGCTTTCAGGATTTGTTCAAAAGAGTACGTAGCGTTCTTATGTATTTACCTTCTAGCTTCTTCTCCAATCGGTTTTTTTTTTACCTTAAGTGGTGCAACCACACTGAAGTAATGACACTGCTGCCACTTGAAAGAATTCCCTGTTATTTTTTTTCAGAGAGACAAGATTTCCAACACACGGAGTTTTACTTCAGTCAGGTTTTGATTTTGTAACTAAGTAAAACTCGCTTTTAACGATTTTCATCTGAATTCGTAATTAAAAAAAACTTTGTCGTCAGCTCCAAAGAAGAAAATCCTGAAGGAAAACTGCAATTTTCACGAAAAGTGGAGCATTTAAATTTTATAACATTGGTAAACGATAAATTACAATGCTAGATATTCCTCCATTCACTTTATGTACAATTGGAGTATAACATCTGGATGTTATTATGCATTTGAGAATTGAATATAATTTCCAATGAGGTTTATTTTTCAATTAGGTTTATGGCAATCAAGCACTAAAACTGGTGGAAACAGCTGACCCCACATCGCTTTATATTTGTTCCGTTGGACCTGCTTTCTTAAGAAAATTTTCCTTTTCGTATCTTTGAGTTTAAAACCCTGACGTGGACAATAGAAATCAGCTTTTAGAAAAAATATTTTTAATAATAGTGGCGGAGAAGATGTAACGGTTATCCCACGTCGGATATGGAGTCGGTGATCGAAATTAAAAATCCTAAACTGGGTTATTTGCGTTTCATTTCCCGTTAATACTCTTAGGAATGGAATGAATCTATGAATGACTTTATAGCCAAACAGATCAGGAACTTAATATAGCAACCAATCTATGAGAAGGAAAACTCTGAATTCAAAGAAGCTATTAAAGCAGGTCAGCCATAGTTCCTTACTATTGGTAACATGAATGTATTTATAAACTCCTCTGTATGGGCTTGGTGTGACAAAAAGTCAATTCTTTAAACGGAGCTTCACAGGTTTGAATTCAGAATTTCTCTTCTCCTAGACTGGAGCCCAGTCTGCCATACTATTTTGCCCATACCTGAAGAGAGAATAGTTCAACTCGTACTTTTTCCAAAGGTATTAGTGCTGTGTTAAACGCAAACAACCTCATCCAGGATTTGAACTCTGGTCGCCGTTTTCATTTCCAACGACGATAACCATTACACCATGGGTACCCCCGACTGGTAACATGTAACCCAATAAAAACTATCACATATTGGTGAGTTGATGGGCACTACCAAAGAACCCTTTAATTTCCCTGGAAGATGCTATGAAGGGTTGTTATTTTGAATGTCAACCTGAAAATCTAAAAAATTTGAGGATTTTTATTGGTCGAATAACCTAAACGATAGAGTAGTACTCTACAATTGTTTTAATCGTCTGTTTTGTGTGACCATTAATCTTATCCTAGGTTTCGGCACAGTTGGGGTAAGATTGTATGGAGGCATGCAGCAAGTCTTAACTCTCCACCGGATGGGCAAAAGCCAATACACCTTGGTACTAGTATTGTCTCAGGATTTTCCACAACAATATTGAACCCGACTTTGGTCTACATGATTGACTCTCATCGTCATATGGAGTTTGCCCTCGTCTTTCTTAAAAACTGTTGTACTCAGTCAGTCATACTATCTTGCCTTTGAAAATTAGGTATTATTTATAACCAAACTCAACAGCATTGAAACTCTGTAACCAAAAATAAAATGTCAATACCTATGTAACAAAGAATAAAATTTCATAAATATGAAGTGTGTACTTATTTTAAGACTGCAACATATTTACTTTTTTCATCATAGAGTTTCAATGTCGTTGAATTTGGTAATATAGAAGGCATAATAATATCATTTTTTATAATGTTCAACAATAATTCTAAAATCCTCCAATCTTTGCCTTCGAAAAATCTTTTCCTTACGAAATTGTTAGAGATGTATTTATTTATAGTTGATATTGTATATATATATATATATATATATAGTATCAACTATAAATAAATACATCTCAAACAATTTCTCAAGGAAAAGATTTTTAAGCGGATATATGTAAACAAAAACAATTGTGATACATAAGTGTTTAAATTTCCTTGGAATGTTCTGGTTTCCACGTGGCTGAGTGGTAGAATCTTGGCATTGGCGTTTGAGTCAACTAGGTTTCGGCGCCAGCTTCGGCAATCTAGCCACACTGAAGAGGTCTGATTGAACGAAACAGGTCTGTCTGTGGACGACTATATATATTGATACTTTGGATCAAAAGATTTTTTGATAGTATATAGGAACATTTCTTTAAAAGAAAGAAATGTCGCTATAAAAATACCTTTATGAAAGCAGAGCCAGCTTAATACCAAAAATATCTTTTGAAATGGACAATGTTATACATTGTTCAGTACTCATTGTTTCACGCATTTGGTCAACACAATCATCAGATGAATATAAATTTTCGAAACCATTCGTCCTTTTTATTCCTTTTATGAAAAGGCAGGAGTGGATATTTGAGAGTTGTAAGAAAAAGAAAAAGAGAAGAAAATATTTTTCGTTACTTCTCCAATTCCTTTTTTATGGGGGGGTTTCATCTGATGGGGAGGGCGTTCTCGTCCTTTTTATCTTTATATAACCTTTTTTTGTAATTTTGCAGCAATTATGCAAACTAACATGGGTAAACGGCATAAATGACATTTATCTAAATGACGGCATTTTTATATTAATTCTGATTTTTTTCTTTAACAGTTTACTAGCATCCGAGTTTTCAAATATGTATCCTTTCCGCGATTCCTCAACATCCTGCTGCTTTCTTCTCGACTTCTTGACGATCTGCCGCTATTGTCTTTCATTTGTTTGTTTGGGTTTTATGGCATATCAACCTTTGTAAGTTATTTAATGCCAAATCCATTTTTATACAAATAATCAGTTCTAAATCAAACAATCCAGTTTAGCATAAGTACACAGTTTAATTGTCAAAAACATTTCTATTTCAAGCTATTCAGTTAAGCCAACAGTTCTAATTAAAACGATTCAGTTTAGTATGAGAATAGTTTTTGTCCACACACAGTTAGATGTCAAAACAGTTCTATTTCCAAGAATTCAGTTTAGCATTAGTACGCAGTTTAAGTACCAAAACAGTTCTATTTCAAGGAATTCAGTTTAGCATAATTATGTATTTTAGTTCTATTTGACCCATAGATGTGACCCAATCATGTGCTACCACACCGAGCCAGATTGGACTGAAGAACAGTGGTATTGAAGGGGTACTCCGCATTCCTCAAAGCTCCAGCATTACTGGAACCTCATCATCAGATTGTTTAGTGTCATATGTAGGACATTCATTGGGAGGTCGTACTCCTCTGCAGAGATACAGTTGGTGTATTCTACAGCTCCAGTCAACTGGGCAAGTATTTTCTTTGAGTTTCCTCATACGTTGTGCTTTTGATGTACTTTCTATTCGATCATTATAGAATTTTTCAATTCACACTCTGAGACACTTAAATAGATCGTTTTATTATTATTTCTGTTTTTTTGTTATATCTTATTCTTGCCTCATTTAAAAAGGTTCTTTCATATAGCAATGTCCATCCAAAGGGCAGCTTTTGGGGTCTCTACAGTTACATGCCATATTATGTTCTTTTGAAATCTACAGTTGCGCTACTGGTGCTTTCAGGTGTGTTTTTCGTACAGCAATATCTTAATTTTAAATAATTTTTATTTAGTTGTTTATGTAATATTTCAGATCTTGTAAAAGTCTTTCCCACAAAACGGAGAAACGTCCTCCTTACATTTGTTTTTCTGTACATTTTATTTTGCAGGGAGAGTTGTTGAACTATATCATTTTTCGAAATATATAACATCTTTCATTATTTTGATTGCAATTATTATATATAAAAAAATTATTGATTGTCGCTGGAGACTTCGCAAAATTCTAATTCGTAATCTACATAGATTTTTGCGAAGTCTCCAGCGACAATGTTCTTCATTATGTTTATGTTATATAATAGCCGAGGGATTTCGGTTCATGCCTTTGAGTTTAGTTAGGCTGAGAACCTTTCGGCTCAGCACATGGGTTAGTTGGGTGCAACATTGAGGCAGGTGTTAACGCGGGCGCGCACGCGCGGATGGAGGTGTCACTCAGATGTCATAATACTTCGAGACGAAACGGGTGACGGAGTGTGAGTGACGTCACGCACCGGAAGCGCGCAGAGGTTTGTGGAGACTTGAACAAAGTTAGAGAGTTGGGTACTAGACGCTAAACGAGAAGGATCGATTTTGGAGCTCGCAGACGCGAAGCGAACGTGCGCCCTATGAGGGCCGCTCGAGTTGGGGGCCAAATGAATAAGACAGCATAGAAGATTGTGTCTCTCCTCCTTATGTCGAGACCTTTAACTCAAAGTCAATGAAAAGGTTTCGTACCTGAACAAGAAGTCGTTACGTGTTTTCGAATTCCGAGATTCCTATGTTCGTTATATGTTCTATAGTAATGAACATTATATGTCCATTTCGCACATAGCGTTAATTGCGAATATGGTACATTTATACATCTGATGAAAGAGAATGGTTTCATTTAAAATTTTCAAAAATGCAAGAAGTAAACGATATCCAGCAGAAAGTATTATTGATGCAGACAACGCAGATAATCTAGTGCTTCTTACATATTCATCTGCTTAAGCCGAATCTCAGCTATATAGTCTGACGCAGGCAGCTCGAGACATTGGTTTCTAGGTTGACTTAAATAAAACTGATTTCATATGATTTTATCAAGATGGTACCATCTCTTCATTAAATGGTAAGCGTCCAAAATGAATAGATATGTTTATTTACCTCGGTAGCAATATTTCGTCTACTGAAAGTGATTTCAATATGCGCATAGGTATGGCGTGGACAGCGATTGAAAATTTATTGAACGTATGGGCATCTGAATAAAATAAAACAGGAATTCTTCTATGATGTAGCCATATCAATACTACTGTATGGCTGCACTACTTGAACTCGAAGCGCTTAGAAAAAAAAACTAAATGCGAACTACATAAGAATGCTACGTGCTGTTTTAAACAAATTCTGGAAGCAGCACCCTATAAATGCAGCAGTTGTACAGCCACCTACCTCTCAACTCACAAACCATCCAAGAAATACGGACAAGTCATACTGGGAACTGCTAGTGAAGTCAGAACAAAGTCATAAGTCACGTTCTTCTAAAGATTTCTAAATATGGACACATAAGTGTTGGCCGGTTAGCAAAAACTTACATTCATAAGCTCTGAGCGGAGACTTGGTGCCGTCTTGAGGACTTATCAAATGCTATATATAATAGAAACGGGTGGCTAGAGACTATCAAGAGAATCCGAGCTGTCATAATTCTTTCATGATGATGATGATGATGATGAACCTATATATGAACCAATTATTTTTCAAGGCATTTTCATATTCTTTTTTTTTTTTTTGCTTTTCTTTGCTTTTTCTTTTTTTGCGGGGGGTGGGTAATTTTGATGTTATTTGATATAGTTTCCAATCTATCGACTATCGTTTTATCAATTTTCTCGGGTGGATCTTATATTGTTGTATATAAGCAGGTTGTTTTGCCTTCCGTTAAGGAAGACAAAATATTTATTTTGTTTGGTCTATAGTAACGTCGAGAAATAAACCTGCTTCAGGTTTGACGCAACTTTCAAATTCAAACGGTGGTCTTTGAATATTTTATCGGCATTTACCTGTTGTCATCCACCTGCCTGTTGCTATGAATTCTCATTAATAATAACCTGTCATTATGTTACAAACCGGAAGACTCCTCATCG
The DNA here is from genome assembly GCA_963585895.1 of Sepioteuthis lessoniana. Classification (NCBI taxonomy): domain Eukaryota; kingdom Metazoa; phylum Mollusca; class Cephalopoda; order Myopsida; family Loliginidae; genus Sepioteuthis; species Sepioteuthis lessoniana. The sequence goes on along the minus strand of OY757923.1, from coordinate 3,955,255 downwards.
AAAACATATGCCATTTTTCAGAGCATGTATATAACAAAAACTTCGCACACCTCGGCATCACTCCATCTAACAATTGTAACGACTTTCTGAGACCTAAATTGAGGATTTTTGCAGATGGAAATCGTAGATATTCCAGTTGATCTAACCTTAGTCAAGTATTTACACACAAAGTTTGTATCTCACGTATAGTGTGAAATGTTTATATTAGGCAAAAGTTTTGATCTCAGACAATGTCACAGGCATATAATACACAAGTGTATACGGTATGTCTTCGTGTTGGGGGACAATATTTTCGTTTCTGTGCAAAATTTGTCGTCTTTATTTGTCGGCGTTTATTATAATAATAATAATAATAATGGTATATGCACAACCCAACACCTGTCCTAGAAAGTGACACGCATAAACTCCGATGGGACTTTAACATACAAACGGATCACTTAATCCTGTGCCAAACGACCAGACCTCATAATAATCAATAAAAAAAAGAAAATTTGTAAAATTGTTGACTTTGGTGTCCCGGCAGACTACTGAATAAATCTGAAGGAAAGTGAAAAGAAGGATAAGTACCTCGACCTTGCTAGAGAATTGAAAAAGCTGTGAAACATGAAAGTAACGATTGTGCCAGTTGTGATTGGTGCTGTAGGCACAATAACTAAAGGATTATTAAAAAGCCTGGAAGACTTGGAAATTGGCGGACGGGTAGAGACTATCCAAACGACAGCATTGCTAAGAACGGCCAGAATCCTGAGACGAGTCCTGGAGACTTGAGGAGATTTGCTGCCACTCAAACTCCAGTGTAAAACCATCAGTTAACACTGATGTGAAAAACTCTAAAGGAGTATAATAATAATAATAATTATAAAACTTAGAGGTTGGAGGACGAGTGGAGACCATCCAAACAACAGCATTATTGAGAACAGACAGAATACTGAGAAAAGTCCTGGAGATTTTAGGAGACTTGCTGTCACTCAAACTCCAGTTAAAAACCATCAGCTAAAATTGATGTGCAAAACTCTCAATGAGTAAATAATGACTACATTATATGATATTAATTATTATTGTTATTATTGCTATTGTTTTTGTTATTGTTTTCGCTGCTGCTGTTGTTGTTTAGCTAACCTTACACACACAGCATGAGCGTCTAGTTTCAAGACATACTTAATATTCGCAATCATTGCAATTATCTTATGCATTTGGAGGTTCATTCAAGATTACTGGGAGTTATCGCAAGAAATTAAACGACAACAAGTCATCCAAGAAGTCCAGCACATTTCTCAGTATCTTTGCAGACATAAGCATCTTTGTGTTCAGAACAATTATTCCTTGAAGTTTTTCCCAGGAGAATGACTCTAGTCTTTATGTTTTAAAGCTTTATTAATTCTCAGGAAAAGTCTTGATACTTTTATAATTCTTTAAAACAATTCTATAAAACAATTATCATTTTCACTCTTTGCAATTTTTTTCTCACTACTTCCAACTGGTGATTTTTCACTGAAGTTTGAGCGACAGCAAGTCTTCTTATGTTTCCAGAAGTCTTCTAAATATTCTTGCTAATTCTGTCTTGTCTGGGTTGTTTCAGTTTTTCCTCTAATCAGTCTCTTTTCCAGGTCTTTGTCCGTCCATTCCGTGTGCTCTAACTACAATTGGTATGACTATCACATTTTTATTCCACAGTTTTTTCGCTTCTCTAGTAAGATTCAAGTATTTGTCCATCTTTTCGCTTTCTTTCATGGTCAGCGAGAACGGCAAAATCTATTAGATGACGAGTTCTTTTCTTCTTGTTAATTATCACTCGATCTGGTTTTCTGGTCGGGATTGAGTGATCTCAAAATCTCAGAGAATTTTATGCGTCTCATTCGAAAAGACAGATTCTGGTTTGTGCATATACCATTTGGTGGTATTGTTAAATTCTTTCCTATCCTGTCATCCCGACTGTGGTGTAAATTTTGATCCAGTTTGCTGCATTCGCTTATTGTGGGATTAATTGTTTCACCTCTATCGCAACATAAATTACATTTGCTATTCTTCAGCGTATGATGAATTTTTGCTTTCATATAATTAGTCCTTGTGGCATGATTTTATACTGCTATTAATTGAGATTCCGTTTCTTTTTTTCTGGTTTCCTTTCTTAGTTGTTATAAATATTATCATATTACTCCCTGCAAGTTTTTCACACCATCGTTAGCTGATGGTCTTTCATTGGAGTTTGAGTGACAGCAAGTTTCCCTAGGCCTCCATGACTTTTCTCAGTATTCTGGCTGATCTTAACAATGCTGTAGTTTGGATGGTCCCTGTTCGTCCTCCGACTTTCAAATCTTCCAGCCCCCCTTACCAAGCTTTCAGGGATCATTTCAAGCGCACCAATTAGAATTGGTATTATCGTCACGTTCATCTTCCAGGGCTTTTTCTGCTCCCTGGCAAAGTCCAATTAATAGTCTCTCTCTTTTTATATATATATATATTCACTCTGTAGTCCGCAATTTTCCATTAGACAGGTTCTCCTTTAAAAAAAAACATCGGAATACTCCTTAACGAAAACATATACCATTTTTCATAGCAAGTATACACCAAAAAGTTCACACACCTCAGTATCATTATATCTAACAATTAATTATCATTAGGTCTGGACGTCTGTCCAGAATTAAGTGATCAGTTTGTATCTCAAAATCCCAGTGGGTTTTCTTGCGTCCCATTCTCCAAGACTTGATTCTAATTTGTGCTCGTGCGATCTGGTAGTATGTTCAAATTTCACCTTCTTGCACAATTCCTTGCGGATAACCTTTCCCACCCAGTTAGTCTAGTCTTTATTTTTTTATGCTTGTTGTTGCTTTTGAAGGGATTTATTTTGATTATAGATAAGCTTTGAAAAAATGCTTACTCTATAGTATGTTTTCAGCGCGGTTTCTTTCGTCCTTTTATATTTTTTGTTATTATCTTCTTTCGATTTCAACAGATTTCCCTTCTATTGTTTGCTTCATATTTTTTATTTTCTTTATATTCTATTTTATTCTTTTTTTTTTTTCGTTGATAGTGCTAATTTATTTGTTAAGATAGTTTTTTTTTGGTGGGGGAGCTAATTTTTTTGGTTTTATAGTCTTTTTTTTGCTGGGGGTGCTAATTTATTTTTTACATAGAATCTTTTTTTTTTCTTTTTTTTCTTTTTGATGGGGGTGCAAATATATTTTTTACACAGATTCTTTCTTTTTTCTTTATTTTTTGATGGGGGTGCTAATTCTTTTTTTTACATAGGTTCTTTCTTTTTTTAGTGAAGGAACTAACTTATTTGTTTACATAGATTCTTTGGTGTGGGGGAGGGTAATTTATTTGTTAACATAGATTCTTTCTTTTTTTCTTTGGTGGGGGTGCAAAGTTATTTGTTTATATATATATATATATATATATATATATATATATATCATCATCATCATCATGTCGCGCTGGTAGCACGAATATCCCTGACCCTCTTTCGCCACTCCTCCCTATCGTTCATCGCCCCAGGCAGGTCTTCAGGACAACATCCCGTATCCTTACATAGCTGCTGAATGTATGTTCGTGCTGGTCGTCCTGCTTTTGCACGGCCATGTGTGGGGGTCCATAAGAGTACATCACTTATGAGTTCGTCCCTGCTTCTCCAGCAGTGTCCTGCATGTCTGGGGTGGGGTGCTAATTTATTTCCTTACATATATTCTTTTTTTTTTTTTTTTGGAAGGGATGGCCTTTTTTTGTTTACATATTTTCTCCTTTTTTTTTCTGGTGAGGAATCAATTAATTTGTTTACATCGATTCTTTCTTACTTTTTTGGCATTTGAGTTCCTCCTTCCTTTTCGCTCTCTTAATTTTCTTTTTTTTTTGTACATCTTTTTGCTTTATTTATTTTAATATTTTCATTTTATCCTGACGTATATATATATATATATATATATATATATATATATATATATATATATATATATATATATATATATATATATATTGTGTGTGTGTGTGTGTTTGCTTCTACGATAACTTTTTTGTTCTTTGTCGGTATTCGTTTTTATTTCATTTCTTTTTATTTATTCATTTGCTTCTTCTTTTTGCCGTTCCATCCGGGTCATAAGGTGTACTCGTTGACCGCTAGGAAGCCATTAGAAAAAGAAGGAGAGACCATCGGAGCAAAAACCGCTTTTTGAAAACAAATAAATAAATGAATAGAATTGAAGAGAGGGGAGATTGAGTGAGGGTTGGGAGAGGGAATAAATTTTCATGACGATGGAGAATGGAGAGGGTGGATGGAAGCAATGATCAAGTTGAAAGTGGGGTAAGGATGGTTGTGATGTCCGTCAATGTGGCAGGGATTTGCAGTATTAGAAAATGAGATGGAGGAATTATATTGTAAATGAAGGTAATAATGACAATCCTTGATGATGATAATAAGAGGGAAGAGGAAGGGAGAAGAGGAAGGGAGAAGAGGAGGAGTATGACGAGTAGGACCATGTAAGGAGAAAGGAATTGACCGTAAATGGTAACCCTTCTCTCTCTCTTTCTCTCTCTGTCATCACAAAGGAAAATTGGTATAAAAGATAGGAATCGTGGGTTGTCTCCAGCTTTCTCTTTCAGAATATTGATGACGTCATTCTCTACTTGGCAATTTATTTTCGACTTTTTGCGTTTTTTAAAAGACACTTTCAACTAAACTTTTTTCTTATTTTCTACTTTCAAAAAAAAAAATTCCTACTTTCTTTTTTTTTCTTTCTTTCTTTCTTTCTTTCTTTTTATTTATTTATTTATTTATTTATTTATTTATTCATTTCAATATGATTGAATGATTATATAATCTGAGAAGAGGTTGACCATTCTAAAAAACCAGGTGTGCGAATTTTTGGTATATACATTATTCCGTCAAAACGGATATTGTTAGGTAATATTTATTGATATACATCACTGAAACTCTGCAACCAAAAATATAAATATGCAACAGTTCCAAAATAATTACACGCTTAGTGCACTTATATATATATATATATATATATATATATATATATATATATATATATATATATATATTGTCATCCATGGGCAAACTTTTTCGTTGTATCACAACTCTTCAGTGTGGCTAGACATGTAGGACGCTTGAAGCTGGGATCGAATCCCTCGTTAGACTTAGTATCAGACCGCTATATATATATATATATATATATATATATATATATATATATATATATATATATAGTTTGTGTAGTACTGAGAACTGCTTCAAGGACTTGTTCAAAACATCCTGCAACACCCTCGTGTTGTTCCCATCTAGCTTTTTTCCCCGAGCGTTTCGTCCAAATGGTGCAACTATAAAATTTACGGTCATTCACTTCCCATCTCGCAAACCATCCAAGTAAGACGGTCAAAGCTTGCTGCCCACTGTTAGTAAAGTGATATTATTCAGTGGACTCCAACACATGGACGCACCAGCGTTGGCTTACTTACAAAAACTCAATAACTCTTTTAGGACACTGGATGTCAAGTAGAGAAGATTTATCAAGATCGATAGCCAATAGGGAGATGGAGGGTGAGATAAAGAATCAAGGGAATCCATGCTGTCAGCTGGCCTAGAAGATGTTGATAATGAGAAGTAGTGAGTAACTCGAGAAGAAATAAATGAGAAAAAAAAAACCAAAAAAACAAAACAAGGATAGCAAATACAATAACAGAGACAAAAATGCATAACCCGGATATAAGATAGATTTTTCTCTGGTCCCAAATTAGAGCCTGTGTTACCTAAACAAAATAGGCCAAACCTAGATATAAGATACTTATTCTCCGGTCCCGACAACTCTCTTACATCCGGGTTACACTGTATTAAAAAAAATTATTTGAATGGAATAGAAAATACGTCTATTGCTCAAGGGAATAATATATGATGCATTATAAAAAGATAAGTTACTTATTCTGCAATTATTTTTTGACTTTTCCAATATTAAGCCTTGATATATCTGTTACTTTGGTTTAATGAAAAGTAATCGAATTGAAACTTTAAAGATAATGAACTTTTAATAACGGAAAATATTTTTTCGATATTTCTCCTCAAACTAAAAATTTACTGTCAAGTCAGATTTCAAAAAACTAATTCTTCTAGCCAATTCGATGTCTTTGCTAAGAGAGTTACATATTTCTGGAAAAAAAAATTGACTAATCAGATCAAAAACTGCGATAGCGTAAAAAAAATTTAGATTGAATTGGCTGATTTTCGGAATAAGGATAAGGAAAAGAATTTTAGAGCGTTTTATTGGAAACTGTCGGCTGAATTACTTAGCCGAATTTCGTCTGTATATTAAGTCTATACGTTTTGGGAAAATATTTTTTCTAGGGTTAATGTGGAGAAGATGGTAAAAAAGGGGGGATACCCAAGGAGACATAACAAACAAAAGATAACATTAATGAAGAATTGGAAATCGGAGGAAGAATCAAGACCATCCTGACAACAACATTGATCGGCCAGAATACTGAGAAGAGTTCTGGAAATATGAGGAGACTTGATGTCACTCAGACTCCAGTGAAAGACCATCAGCTTAGAAAAACGGGCACGGAATAATAATAACAATAATAATAATAATAATAATAGCCATCAGAAACAATATTGACAACACGATAGATAACAGAATGACATGAACCAGGAAACAAAAATGGGAAGAAAAACAACTCTATGGACGTTTTAAACGACTGATAAACAACATCTCACACAGCAAAACCTGGACATGGCTAAGAAAAGGAAGGATAAGTACCTCGACTTTGCTTGGGAATTGAAAAAACTATGGAACATGCGAGTGACAATTATACCAATTGTAATTGGTGCGTTTGGAACAGTAAGTTAAGGATTACGAACCGAACTGGATGACTTGGAAGTTGGCAGACGAGTGGAGACCATTCAAACTACTACATTATTGAGAACAGCCAGAATACCGAGAAGAGTCCTGGAGACTTGAGGAGACTTGCTGTCACTCAGACTCCAGTGAAAAACCATCAGCTAGAGCTGATGTGAAAAACTCTATAGGAATAAATAATAATAGGTAAGTACTAGGACCTTGCTCGAGAACTAAAAAGTTATGCAACATGAATGTATCGGTGAAACCAATTCTAATTGGTGCACTTAGAACAGTCCCTAAAGGCTTGGAAAGAGGGCTGGAAAAAGTGGAAATTGGAGGAGGAGACTATCCAAACTTCTGCAGTGTTAAGATCGGTCAAAATAGTGAGAAGAGTCCTGGAGACATGAGGAAACTTGCTGTCACTCAGTCTCCAGTAAAAAAAACCATCAGCCAACGCTGGTGTGAAAAACTCGCAAGGAGTATACGGAATGAATGAATGACAAAAGATTTTCCCGGACGAAAAACTACTGCTTACAACTTGGACCTCAAGATGTCAAAGCCATTGTATTAACCATTGTGTGATTTCTGCCTGGCGTACGTCGCTTATGTTTACTGCAGCGTGACGAAAAATTTGCCGGCTTGACAATAGAAAGGCCTGAGCACAGACAGATGCAAGCATTGGACTGTAACAAAGTCTCTCTCTCTCTCTCTCTCTCTCTCTCTCTCTCCAAATGCCATCACTACCTCCTCCAACGCTACAAACGATGCCGTTTTACTCCTACCACCAACACAGGTCAGTTTTTCGTACTTTTCAAATCTTTTTCGAATATCATGCACTCTTTTTTTTTTTTTTTTTTTTTTTTTTTTAAAAAAAAGCTCTCTTTATAACTGAGCGGCATTCAGTTTTTTTATTCATCTCATTACTTTTGCTATCGGCAACACTGTAAGTCATCCATTGATGGTCGCTGACTTTTTAACTTTCGTTTTTGTAAGCCTCCTCCGTTACTCTATTATCTTTCTTTCTTTCTTTCTTTCTTTCTTTCTTTCTTTCTGTCTGTTAACTTCATGATTCTTTCCTTCTTTCTTTCTTTCTTTCTTTCTTTCAGTCCCATCTCTCCCTTCCTCCCTTTTTTTATCTTTCTTTCTTTCTGTTTTTGTCAGCCTTCCCTTCCCTCTATTTCTTTCTTTCTTTCTTTCTTTCTTTCTTTCTTTCTTTCTGTCTGTCTGTTAACTTCATGCTTCTTTCTTTCTTTCTTTCTTTCTTTCTTTCTTTCTTTCAGTCCCCTCTCTCTCTTCCTCCGTTTTTTATCTTTCTTTCTTTCTTTCTTTCTTTCTTTCTTTCTGTTTTTGTCAGGCTTCCCTTCCCTCTATTTCTTTCTTTCTTTCTTTCTTTCTTTCTTTCTTTCTTTCTGTTAACTTCATGCTTCTTTCTTTCTTCCTTTCTTTCTTTCTTTTTTCTGTTAACTTCATGCTTCTTTCTTTCTTTCTTTCTTTCTTTCTTTCAGCCCCTCCCTCCCTATTTTATCTTTCTTTCTTCCTGTTTTTTTTTTGTCAGTCTCCTCCCTCCCTCTATTATCCTTTTTTCTTTCTGTCTTTGTCAGCCTTCCCTTCCCTCTATTTCTTTCTTTCTTTATTCATTTATTTATTTATTTCCAAGTGCCTATAAGTTTCTTTTTTTTTTCTTTTTCTTTATTTCTCTCTTTCTTGTCTGCTCTTTTTCTCTGTCTTTCTTTCTTTCTCACTCTTTTTTTAAACGCCTTTTCAGTAAATTTATTCTTTTTTTATTTAACCCCTCCCTCTACATTTCTTTCTTTCCCCCTGTATTATGTTTCTTTCATTCTTTTAACTCTATGCTTCTTTTGTTTGTTTGTTTGTTTGTTTCTTTCTTTCTTTCTTTCTTTCTTTCTTTTAACTCCATGCTTCTTTCTTTCTTTCTTTCATTCTTTCTTTTTCTTTTGCTCTTTTTCTTCTATAAACTCCTTTTCACTAAGTTTTTTTTTTATCCATTTATTTACCCCATCCCTCTACATTTTATTCTTTCTTTCTTTCTTTCTTTCTTTCTTTCTTTCTTTCTGTTAACTCCATCTTTTTTTCCTTCTTTCTTTCTTATTTGCTTCTGAAAAAAAATTTTGAGTTATGGTATGGCCCCATTTTTCCCGTCTTGTGTATTGGGGATGTACAGTGTTAGAGACAGATATTTGTCACTCAAAAACGATAATGAGTATCTCAGTAAAAAACTGAATTATCTGTTTAGAAGTAAAATAAAAAGGAAATAAAGAAATAAAAAAAAAGAAAATAACCTGAAAATTTTGATTATATCAGGGTAGGTAATGTGAGGTCCTCTCGATAATATTAAGTGACAAGGATATTTTTCAATGTGTAGCAATATAAAGGACTGCATCAAGTATACCCATTGAGGTGTATAGGGTTGCGTACTACTTAAGGATTATAGAACCACACTCATACCATGTTTGTGATGGTGCAGCGGTTTTAGTTGCAAGTACGTTTTATGGGACTTCACTTAGAAATCAACTGGAGGTTGCAGGAAAACTTATAATAGTTTAACACTTGTACCCAGTTATAGTTTACCCATGAATTAAATAAAGGGTTCGGTTTAAAGTTCTGTGTTGGTTCTTTAGTTCGACATGAAACATCTGAAGAAAGCCGAAGAATGTATCGGCCAAAAGGCAGTGAATATAACAATAAAGATGAAGACAATGATCTGAATACACAAATTGAAAATAATTAACAAGCTTCATCTCAGAAATTTAGACAAATAACAAAAAGATATCTTCCAAATATTACTAACAGCTGTAAAAGGCATCCATCCAAGGGTGCAGTACTCTTTACTGTTTAGACTGTAAGAACGACTTAATGGATGATTTCTGCTCCTCGGTCTGAAGAATTGAGCATTCCGGGTATGAATGTTCTCTTGATCCACTGGTGGCCATAAGCGTGTTACTCTTGCCAACCAGTGGAAACCCATGGCATACCAAATTATATTTTCCCAAATTTGTAATTGAAACTTCATTATGAAAATTCATTTTCCTTATATAAGTAAGTAAAGTTGGCGGCCGTAGTCGACGGCGACCAGAAGGCTTCCTTTTCAATAGCTACTACACTGAGGTGTAGGGGAGGGCTCTACTCCTTTCCCTGGGTTGTGCCACTTTATCCTTGATACAAACCTTATGATGCTGTGCGTTAAGCAAGGAGGTATCAAGTACCATTTTTAATTCTTTAGCATGATTCGACCTTGGATTGAACCCCGGTCTTCTGGACCATTGGTGAACACTCTACCCACTAGGCCAATGAGCCGGTTAAATTTTTATTAAAATCCATAATTAGTCGATTTTCTGTGGATTTTTAAAATCATGTGTTTTCTGGTTGGTCGTTTTTTAATAGTATATACAATTTTTTGGTTTATTTAATACGAAATCCTGTTTATATATATATATATATATAGCGCCATTTTCTGAAAAGAAAAATATGGTTTACCCATTGGTTTGATTCTTATTGGGCTCTTCGCATACCTTTTCCTTGGGGTTCTTTGACCTAGTCGGTCCGGAGTGGTAGCATTTGACAGAGTCTTGTTTATGGGTCGAATAGAACTAAACTGTGTACTCATGCTAGACTGAATTGTTTGAAATAGAACTGTTTTGGCATCTAAACTGCATATTTATGCTAAATTGAGTTGTTTGAAAAAGAACTGGTTTAACATTTAAACTGCATACTTATGCTAAATTAAATTGGTTGAAATAAAACTGTTCATATGCATAAAAATGGATTTGGCATTAAATTACCTACAATGGTTGATATGACATAAAACCAAACCAAACCAGACCTTGAAGTTTTTGAATCTGGTCCCTTTAAATCTATTATACGTGGTGCATTCAATAAGTATCCAGACATTTTTTGTACAGGCATTTAAAATTGTCGTAAAAAATTCACTATGTTATTGCTATACATCTTATGAGATGATTGACCAATTGGTTTAAATCAACATCTACAGCAGCAATTGGAATACATCCTACTAAAACCTGATTGTCACAGCTTGTGAATTTCAAAAATCCAATCTGGACGTGAGGATATTTTAGAAGAATGATATGCAATAAAATTCTGTTTTAAACTTGGAAAAAATGCCACAGAAACGCATGGAATGCTTCAGACTGCTTTTCGACCATCTTGCATACATTTGAGTGGCATGAGAAATTCAAGGAAGGCAGGGAGTCTGTGAGGCATGACGAGAGGTGTGGGAGGAGTAAGGAAGTCAGAACACCAGAGTTGACTCACCAAAGGGTTAGGTTTAGAGTTACTATGTTGAGGTTTTAAGGGAGTTCAGGCTGAGATTCCGTCGGAAGAGGCCAGCACTCTTCAAATCGGCGCTCAGTGGCATTTCCACCAGGACAATGCACCAGTCCACAACTCCATCCATGTTACAGAATATTTGACCAAGATGGGTATCGAGACCTTGCTTCCTATGACTTTTGGTTATTCCCTAAGCTCACAGGCTGTCGTTATGAGAGAATTGAGGAAATGAAAGAGGCTGTGACGAAGGTCATTGACACGCTCACACAAAAGGACTTCTATGGGGCCTTCCAGAAGTTGTTGGAACGGTACAAGTGCATTGTAGCCGGAGGAGATTACTTCGAAGGGGACTAGAGTTTCATGTGTGTACTCTCAATAAAAGTGCCCATACGAAACTTATTTAATGATCCTCGTACCTAAAGGCTATAACTATTTCCGTTATATTGCTGATATATTACAAATATATCCACGGAATAATGACTTTAAAAAATCACAGATAGACTAAATAAAATTGAACCTATCATAGATTTTACAAACGAACTAGAAACTGACAACTCACATTTTTGGGACCTTTTCCTTGTAGATTATAATAGCAAATTAGAATTTAAAGTTCTGCATAAATTCTCGAATAAAAAGCACCTTATAAATTTTTACTCACATAATAACACCAAAATAAATTTAGGAGGTGCCCGTGGTTTAATGGTTATCATCGTAGGAAATGGACACGGCGACACGAGTTCAATTCCTGGACGAGACTGATTGCATTTCACATAGCACTAATACCCTTGGGAAAGGTAGGAATCAAATTATTCTCCCTCCAGCTATGGGTAAATAGTAAGGCAGACTGAGTTCTTCAGCCTTACTGAGGCAACTAGTCTAGGAGAAGGAAAACTCTGAATTCAAACCTGTTAAATACCGCTTAAAAATTGACCTTGTGTCATATTCTACCCGAGCAGAGGGGTTGGTAAGTATGAGAATATGATGACACCAAAATAAAAAAGTAATGACTTCGACTATTTACAAAAATCATTCACACAACTTCGATATTCTAAATCCTTTATACAACGTGCTGAAAAAAAAGGTCTCAAAATTCCCAAATGTAAATATTTTCCAAAAATGTCTTTCAATATTTTTTCAAATAATTCATTTCAGGGATATATTATTTTACCCTATAAATCACCAATAATCATCACGAAAAAAACATTAACCATGGAAAGAAAACAGTTACAAACTCCTCAAAAAAAAAATTAATATAAGCAATAATAAGAATAACAATACCCACATTAAATTTGATGGTGATATTTACGCTTTTCAATGTCTGGATTGTAATTTTAAAAAATGAAGGCGAAAAATCCCGTAATCTTCAAGAACAAATTTACGAACACAAAATGGACTTGATAAAAGGAAACGTAAATTATGGTATGACCACACATAATTTTCAAACTAATCAAAACTTTAAAGATTCCAAAATCTTAGTTTATATGCATGACCAAAAAGGCCGAAAGATTATTGAATCTAGTATAATTTCTAACTACAAAACTATTAAATAAAGACCCGGCTTTATCAATTTTTCTCCTTTTTTAGTGTTAAAAATTTTACATCCCTGATTCCTTTATTTGAAATAGTTTGATTTCATCGATTATATATAAATACAAGGAAAGGAGTAGCGCCCTTCCCTACACCTCGATGTAGTAGCTATTGAAAAAGGGAGCCTTCTGGTCGCCCTCGACTACTACGATATATAAAAAAATTATTTCAAACTGGGACATCATTCTTTAACAAAGATTACTAAAATAAGACTGAAAAAAGAAACCGGTTGGGGCTGTAGAATACATCAACTGTATCCCTGCAGAGGATTAAGATACCAGCCAACAATGAATGCTCTGATAATTACACTACACTGCATCTGATGGTGTGGTTCCAGTGTTAGAATTTTGGGAAATGCGGAGTACCCCTTTAATGCCTTTATATCCAGGTCCACTCTGACCTGGAGCGGTAGTACCTGTAAGGGTCCCATATACGTTTCAAATAGAACTGTTTAATTATTCATTATATTTAAAAGCCTTTATGTTGTATAGAATTACCAGTATTAAACAGCAATACTTGGAACCATTTAACTGTGAGCAAATTAAACAGTGTTAGATACATTCAAAACAGTAACGAGTACTGCAATAAGTAATGTGTGAAAACAAATGAACTCTGGTTCGTTTTAAAATAATATTACAGCCCTATATATATATATATATATATATATATATATATATATATATATATATTTATATATATATATATATATATATATATATATATATGTATGTATGTATATATATATATATATATGTATGTATGTATGTATGTATGTATAAACAGGATTTAGCATTAAATAACCGCCAAGGGTTGATATGCCATAAAACATCACTAACTATTAAATTATTTATGTTCTTATATTGCTGTTACTGTATGCTGTAATCACGCTTTCTTTGCTCGTTCTTTATATATTCATAAAGTACCTGAATTGTTGCATCTACACAGTCCTCAATGCTGGCGATTCCTCTTCCTTCTTCTTTTCTTGACACATATTGTCTACCTAAATCACCTTCCAGTTGTAAGTGGTACATTGTAATTAATTTCCTGTTCACTGGTTCCCGTCTGCATTCCACCATTGTCCATTTAAGAAATGGTCTTGAGTATTTTACAAGGGGGCGGGTGCACAGGTATTTATTCCTTTGATGAGATTTCCGTAGAATTTGGTTTCGAGAAATTTCCTTGTTCATCTGCTGGTTTCATCTTCTAATATGTCCATGTACGAGTAGCTTTCTTTTTTATTCACCTATTCCTGAGCAGGAAGAGAAACTATTTTTGTGTTAGTGTGTTCTTCATGCTTTTCCTCTCTTTTTCTTCATGGATAGCATAAAACATTAGAATAAACTGACACACAAAGAGAATTTTCCTTGTATTGAAATTATTTTAGAGACAATTTAAGAAAAAAAAAAAGAATAATGCATGTAGTTTTTATGCAAATCCTACAATATTTTGTTTGAAATTCACGAGTATTCGCAGATTTTGCATCTACGGAACATTCCGTTATTAATCCAACGTGAATAAACCGGGGTGGCTGTGCTTTCTTGGACACTTATGTTTAAAATACAATATGTTTAATTTTAATGTTTTGCAATTATCGGAGCTTTAGTTTAACACAAGATCAGAAATAGCAAGCACTTAGTGAGAACTGAACATACGAATTATGGTTTTCCAACTCGGTTCACTAACTATTATATCACACAAAGAGTTCGATTTTAATTTTGTATCGCTTAAAACGTAACCCAGTCTGAGAGGTTTTCTGCTTAAATGAGTTAAACATTTGGATACATCATTGAGAACATTGTCTATTAACAAAGATGTCTACTCTGAGTTCTTTCGATACTATAAACAACTTGTCTCACAAAATATAACGACTAAACGCAATTTTCTCGACTAGAGATTTGCTAAGCTTAGCACAAGGCCAGAAACTGGGAGAATTTAGTGTGAGTCAGACACACCAAGAATGCTCTGCCAGTCTAGCTTGCTAACTATAACACCCCTCGAGGTAGCCACATTATCGACTTGTTTTGAAGATAAGACGAGGAAAATTTCACGTCAAATTTGTCTTCTATACGTTTCTAAAATGTATACCCAAAATACGCCCTTCCTTAGAAAACAGGTAACAAAGAACAAAGGAATGAATGTTTGAATGAGGCTGAAAGGCAGTTATCTCTGCGAGTAAAGTAATACCAAGTGGTTAATATTGTAGCATAGATACGCGTAAATTCTAACCTGTAATTTATCATGCAATTTTCTCAATGAAAAATCATATATAATCTTAGAACAAATGTAAAGCCCAACGAGTATGTATTATAAATGAAAAAATCTTATAAGTATAGGAATATTAAATCATTAACGAGACCTCCATTGCTTCCTTGAATTTCATTCCATCTGTCAACAAGCCTATGATACTACGATTGTAAAATTCTTTAGATTTTAATGTAAAATATGAGACCAACTGATATTCAATCTCTTGATGTCAACCTAAGATCATCCAAATGATTTTGTAACCCCCTAAACAAGTGAAAATCAAAAGGAGCAAGTGCAAGGGAATATGGGGGGGGTGAAGCTCCTCTTAGAGATCTTTAGTCAATTGAGCTGTGTGTAGCTTGTCGATATGGAGGATGATTTCTTTACTGTTGATTAAGGAGGGACTTTTTTTTCAAATTTGTTTTCAAATGACGAAGTTGATTACGGAAGAGATTAGAAACGATTGTTTGATAATTGTCTCATTGTTCATAATGCACAATTCTTTGATTATTCCACCACCCATGCAATATGAACTCCTCGGTCGCGAGCAGGTCTCTTTTTTCCACTGATCAACTGGAGACCGTCTTTAATGTTTTAATAAAGGATCCACTTGTCATCACTAGTAAAAAGCTAGTCAGAAAGAAAAAAGAAAGATATCTGACAGCGTCTTGAAAGTAATGACTTACAACAAGCGATTACAGCACCATTTGGTCGCTTTTCATCATCATCATGTCGTGCCACCAGCACGGATATCCCTGGTCATCTCTCGCCACTTCTCCCTATCATTTATCGCCTCCGACAGGTCTTCAGGGTTACATCCTGTGTCTTCACATAGCTGCTGTATGTAAGTTCGAGCTGGTCGTCCTGCTTTTGCTTGGCCATATGTGGGGGTCCATAGGAGTACATCACTGACGAGCTCGTCCTTGCTTCTCCAGCAGTGTCCTGCGTGTCTGATTCGTCTAACTTGTATAGTTTTCGTGATGGGAGGCAAGTGACCGTATAGTTGGTGTCTCGTGGGGTGTTGTCGCCAGGACTTGTTCAATATTGCTCTCAACATTCTTGTGTAGTTGCCGTCTAGTTTCTTCTCCAGCCGTTTAGTTAGCGTCCATGTAGTGCATCCATATAGCAGTATCGATAAAACCGCTGCCTGGAAGAAACTGCGTTTCATTTTATCGGTCAGGTCTGTTGCTTTTAGCTTGATGAAATAAGGTTTAGTTTCGTTGTGTTTTGTGGCATGTCCACCTTTGTAGGTTATTTAGTGCCAAATCCTGTTTATATATATATATATATATATATATATATATATATAGATGATTGCACAAGAATAGTTTATAAGTAACATTTTTAAACGAGTCAGGATTCATTTAACGCTGTAAATGGTTTCAACTATTACTAATACTAATAATTCTTAATGCTTTTAAGTTTTGTGATCTAAAACTATTAATTTTATTTTATATTAATCATTTCTTTACACTTATAATTCTATTTAATACTTATTATTTGTTTGCACACAGTTAAATGGTTTCAAGTATTGCTATCACATTACGATTGACCCTGAGCCAACGCCTTCTAGCACCATTAAGATAAAAATGGTTGAGTGTTCGTTTTCTGCAAGAATATTTCGAAGAATACAGTCGAGACAATTATATAGGTGTAAGGGCGTGACATGACCAGCCAATTGATCGGATCGGGCATCTCTGACCATTCGTCCAGCATAGAAAGGGCCAGTGGAGTGTTACAGGTCATATGATCACTTTGGCTGCCTAGGGACGGACTGCTCAGCCACCAGGATCCTGTGTTCAATCATTACTGTCGCCACCCTCGGCCAATAAGTAACCTTTACTCGGTGAGTGGGGTCATACCCTTTGCATTATTGCAGTCGGCTCATTGTACAGCCCAAGCTTACCGGACAGGAAGCAATGGGTGTTATGCTAATAATTAAATATTTTCATGAATACAGATTTTTTTTTTTTCATTTATACTATATACTCGAAAATTGGATATTACATTCGTTCCAAAATATTGCATAAACGAAAGTTTGCTTAAAACGAACACTTTAGGATTCAATTTTCAAAAAAGTTTTTCTTGTTTACGAACTTATATCCGGGTCAATTTATGATAAAAATCATCGGAAAGATTATGAGCTTTGAGCGCTGACGTCCGTCTCCCCATCAATGTTTATGTATGTATGTATGTTTGTGTATTTGGTTTAAAAGAACAGGGAAGGAAAAAAATTAAGTATTTCTTGTTTATGACGGGAACGTTAACCCGGTTCGAATGTATGCGTTCGTTGAAGTTCTTCAGCATTCTTGATTCATACAAAAATGTTGTTGGCCAGTGAGGCGCCAAATGAAATAACATAATAGTAATGAGATAAGGATGTAATTTTAGTAAAGTATATTTAAAATCTAAAAGATATCTTTAATTTTTTGTATATATATATATATATATTAACGGTGCTAAATATTTTAGATTATTTACACGAGAATTGGTCAAGTTATCTTATGAAATGATATTCATTTTTCTGAAATATTATGCACACACACACACACACACACACACATACACATATGTATATATATAAGAGTGTTGGTTGTCACTAAATCACTTTGTGGGTATGTGTCGAACCAAGGGCAATATAATATGGAGAGTGCTCAATATCAAGGATAGAGCTATCATATAATAATAATAATAAATAGATATATATTAGATATATATATATATAAATTTATTATATATATATATATATATATATAGCTTGATAGATATACAGATAAACAGGGAGAGGAGGGTGCATGTATGACTTTTCGCAATCCAATGAGTGAGTGTGTTTGTGTCTGTCCGTGTGTCTGTGTATGCCTTTAGATATTGGTTATTAAGATTGAATACTTGAGAAGAAACTTAGGATTCTTTAGATAATTTCTAGCCCTAACAATCGTTTGCATGCGTCCGCATAAAAAACACTGGTAAAAATAGAAAAACAACAAAACAAAAACATAAAAAAACACGAAAAAAAAAAGAAGAAAGTATAGACTTTTCAGTCACATGAACAGATTATTATCATTTTCATTTCAGTTCCAATGTCAGTCCTCAAGATTTTACTTTAACCATTGAACAATGCTAATAAAAGAGACGAGGTCGGAATATTGCTTAACATGTTCAATATTGATACGCCTTTTGTTTATACCTTTTATTTTCTATCTATCTATCTATCTATCTATCTATCTATCTATCTCAGTTTGTTATCTATCTATCAATCTATCTATCTATCTAACGTTCATGTTCATGTTTATCTATCTATCGATCTATCTAATGTTCATCTATCTATCTATCTATCTATCTATCTATCTATCTATCTATCTATCTAACGTTCATGTTCATGTTCACATCTATCTATCTATCTATCTATCTAAGTATCCTCCCATCTATCTCTGTGGTGCACTTGCGAGAATTGGAGAACGTTTCGTGTATATCAAATCCGGCGCCTCTCTGTCGTGAGTATATCAACGAGAGAAGGATGTAACAAAAAGTAGCCGCAAAGAACGAACAAGAAAAAAAAAAGAAAAGAAAAGGAAAAAAAGAGAAATAAGAAAACGAAAAAAAAAAGGAATTGCACTTTATGAACCCGGTTTGTAAAGAAAGAACGGAAAAAAGTAGCAATACAACAAACAAGTGCTCAAGAAAACATCACCGCCACCACCACTTTCCAAGTAATACTACTACTAATAACTCTACTTACAACTACATTTACTCCTACTTCTCCGCCCTCAAGTACTACTACTAATAATAATAATACAAATAATAATAATAATAATGACACCAACAACAAAAATAGAAAAATTAACTTGATTTTCCAGCTGCCTCAGTTTTTTTTCTTTCGATACAAACAGTTGCCATAAGCAACTTGTCATTGATATTACATGGAACGTGTTTGACTCAATGGCTACACCAGTAGACTGACAGTTTGAGAAATCTAAGGTGGGTTACCTGCTAGGTGAGCCTGAGTACCAAAAAATAGGAAGCAAATAATCAAAAGTATTTGCTTTGCTTTCATCTGTCCAGATTCTTTTTGGAACGAGCTGAAAGTAAAATAAAAGTTTTTTTTTTTTTATGGTGATAATCATTACAGACGGGGGAATCATCTTCATTTGCGTTCCATTCATAAAATAATGGCGTTGTCTTGCAGGCTGTTTCCAAGATGATTCCTTTTGTTGGGAACAAAACGTAATCCTCTCCCTCTCTTGTAACTCATGGGTGGAGCTTCCGACAATCACGTGACCGTTAATCATGTGACAGTTTGAGAAGCGAGTTCTACCCAATATTGATCAAGAAGGTTCTCGGGATTGAACGTCTACTTCAGCCTCTGCAATGTGAGAAGCACGTGCATACAAATCACCTTACGAGAACTCGCACTCCACCAGACCGACGTAAGTGTAATTTCTGCCGTTCATCATCTTGTTCTGGGAGAAACAATTGCACTTTTATTTAGTAGGGTTTGTGACAATTATTATTGTGTACCATTATATGTAAATATTAAATGTTTGCAGTTTAACTTTTCGTGTCTTTCCCTGTCAAAGTATTCAGTATTAGACTATCAACAAGATAGTCTAATGCATTATGGGAAAATGTGGTTGGTAGTTCAGGCCACTATCATACACCACATAAAATTCTTATACCTTCTTTAAGATTTTGGCTGCCACAATTTTGAATTTTTTTCTCAGTGCTACGTTTTCAAGACAACCAAAAAACAAAAATGCTTGTTAAAAAAAAACAAAAAAAAACGTTCCAAGACCGAAAATTCGTTTACAGTTTCACATGCTATTCAAGCCACATTTCCAGCGAGTGAATAATTCGAACCAGCGAACTTAATATGTAATTCAACTATATTCCCACATGGCAATAAAGAGGTTGAAACGTCGGTGAAAAAGAACATTGAATTAAATGAGTAATAGATATTAACGGTGTGTCTACCCGTTCAGGGTTATTTTATGCCAGCAGTTGGGAAATCACGATCATTTTACATTCATATTTATACTTTTTGAATAGTTGTTTCTTAATTTTTTCTTTTCTTTTTTTTTTTTTTTGTCCAATCAAATACCAATAATCTTAAATCTATTTGACCCTAGCAGGTACTACCACTCAAGGTCAGAGTGAACCTGGGAGTAATGGCAATGAAGAGGTACTTCACACTCCCCATACCTCGAGAATTGGAGTTTCTCAATCAGATGCATCGTAGTGTCATAGCCAGGACACCCTTTTGTCGGGGATTAGTCTCATCCCTTCACAGGGGATTCTGTCAATGTATTCTAAGCCCCGCTGACAGGGGCAAGCGTTGGTCTAACATGAAATATGTTTGACTTTTCCTTTCCGATAGTCTAAAAGATTTCAGCTGATTCTCTCAAGTAAAGAACTAATTCAATTTAATTTTTGATATCTTTTACGAAATGTTGTGTTCTCATTAAATTCAAAAACGATGAACAGTGTCATTTGGGATAGACATATTATTTTAATCTCTCAAATGGTAGGTTATATATATATATATATATATATATATATACTTCTCTCCCACTTTTTTCTTCTCAATCTCTCTCATTGTGTTTTTTTTATCGATGAGTCAAAACACTATGACAACCTGCCAAATAAGTTGGGGGTATTCTATGTTTCCACGGTCTTTACCCGGTCAAGCATGCTATCTATAAAACTTTAAAGCCAGCATGTAATATTTCATTTAGATTTGGTCTGGTTTCTTTATCTTATAGCGTATCAACCGTCGTGGATTATTTAATACTAAAGCTACCTTTGTAAAAGAACGGTAGTGATATTATTTAACTCATATCTGAGGGAACAAGGAAGTTTATACCTTTCCTAAGGCTATTAGTCTGAAAATGGACCTAATAGAGCGACTGGAGTCTCGAACTCGCTTACATCGAAGCCGTAGTCGAGCACTTTAGACATTACAACACAAGAACTCAAGATTGATGGAATGAATGCTGCAATTATAGGCAAGAATAAAGAATTGGATGATACTGAAAAAAGGACACATTGTTATTGCCGGAAATCTGAGCATAAAAGAAACGGCAGCGCTTGTGCGGTTTGCATATTCAGATAGATAGATAGATAGATTCCGAAAAGAGAAAAATTACCAGTCATTATCGAGACATGAAACGCCAAAGAACTCTAAATGTAAAAAGTAAAGCGAGGTTTTCCCGCCAACTACGAGCTTACCAAAGAGATAATCTGACACCAAATAGAGCACCCAGAGAGAATCGAACAATGAGACTATCTATGATGAAGCGCTTTCGGGTTTTTAGAAATATTAGGCTGACTGCTGACTGATTTTTTTTTTAAATCTTCTACAATACTAAATAAAAGAACAGAAGGTCTTTTGAATTAGTGATTCATTACTATAAACTTAATTCACAAACTCTGACTGATGTTCAGATACAGCAGAAAACAGTTGTTCTCGGCAGATCATTGTAACTAAGTAACAATGAGCCTGTTCACTAAAGAGCTGAATACTAATAAACAATTGCTTCGGGCCTAATGTAGAGTGTTCACCAATGGTCCGATCCCTGGTCGAGTCATACCAAAGACTCAAAAAATGGTACTTGATGCCTCCTTGCTTATCACTCAGCATTATAAGATAAGAATCAAGGGTAAAGTGGAGTAATCCAGGTAATGGAGTGGCGTCCTCCCCTACTCCTCGCTGTAGTATTGAAAAGGTAGCCTTCGGGTCACCCTCGACTAAGGTCGCCAACTTTACTTTACTAGAATAAGCAAAGTTTATTAAATAACAACAAATTTTATCTTTCGGTTGCTAGATACTAGATCAGTAGAGAAAATAATGAGATATGTTTTGTTTTTATTTGCACGGGTCAGTTTATTGAAACTTAGCTGATCTATATTGACACGTGTGAAAACTCCGTTCATCTTTGCCTCATCTGAATAAACATTCAAGTGTGTTTGGGTTGTAATTTCTGGGAACAGAAGATAGTCACAAAAACTCAGATTAAGAGAGTATTTTCTCTACCCAGCAATCAAAACCGAGGCCCCGGGTCAGGATTCGGGAACTGTTGAGAGCATGCAACAAGAAAACTGTTCTTAAGGTGATAAAGTTAATTCGTAATTAAGTTGACAATAAACAAAATGAATACAATTTAGGCACGTAATAGACTGACATTGTTAACTGATAGAGCGATAAGAACAAAGTGAAAAAGATAGATAGATAGATAGATAGATAGATGTGAAAAAATTCGGATAGATTCATAGATATGGACAGACGGAATAGATAGATAGATAGATAGATAGATAGATAGGTCTTGATTGTTAAAGCATTCTAATTTTCCCTTTTATACGAATCCTTTTAAATCTATAAAAGTATAGAAACCTGCTTTGCCGGCTGGAGTAATACATCTGCAGGAAAGATGTTTAAAAATCATTATATTTCAAGAGGTTCAAGTAAAGATAATACCCTTAATGAATTCATTGGAAGATCGGGAATCGCCTCGAGAAGAGGAAAACGTCAAGACGTTTGATAACTGTGTAATTGTTTAACGCCCTCTCATGCATATAATATATTGATTTATTAACGTATTTGGAGGTTGGGAGAATCACCGAGGCGTAGTGGCTAACATGATGGATTGTAATATCTTAGTAAGCTGGTTCGAACTTCAACGTATTTTCATTTGTTGCTTTTTTTTAAATCCGGCAAATTTGAACAAGATCTAATTGAAATGCTCTGATCTCGGGTCTACGGTCTTTTAAATATTTTACACATCCCTCTAGAGATCTTGTTAATTTTTTTCGTTCTAAGTATAAATTCTGTTTATTCATTTTACTATGATCAACGTAGTTCTCGCACAGGTTCAGAAGTCAATGCCACCCAATGAAAATTGCACACATGAGTAATCATCAATTATACCACTTTGGCATCTATGTTCTGAGATGAGTTATAACTCAATATATATATATATATATATTCTGAAGAATTTTTTAACGTATTTAGGGCGTGCTGGGAATGTTGGATTAAAAAATAGCATTAGAACTGGTTCTAATCTTTTAGATAATAAGTGTTGTATACCCATGATACAACTATACGTATACATATACATGCGGAAACATAATCAACAATAATGACGAACGAACACACTTCTTTAGAAAAATATACCTCTCACACTTTATTCTCGAAAGGGTTGCGAAAGGGTTGCGAAAGGGTTGTGTGAGTGAGATGAGTTGGAGACGGAACAGACTGCAACATATTGACCCCAAGTTCCTATGACTATAGCAGCACTTCTTTCTCATTCTGCTGGGCTGCTCAACCGGGAGTCACTGAGGGCCGCAAGCCCTCTGCTTGGAGCTGGTTCTCACTGCGTCGAACTGCAACTGCAACTGACTCCAACTCACCCAAGCTGTCTGTGGCACCCGGTTATATAATTGTTTGACACTCACCTGCTTCTTGTGGGCGTCGCATCTGCACCGAATTAAACCCGTCCACAGGTCAAGGTGATATCTTCGACCTGATGCACCTGTTTCTTGATTGACGGCTTGGTCGAAGGTCAATATATTACATAAGTACCCCACAGACTATGATTTTATTCCCATGCGTTGCCAGATTTATCTTTCAAAACTCCAAGTGACAAACTAAAACCCATTTCCGTAATATCCAAATGCCGCAGTAGCTGCATTAACTCGAGAAACAGTTTTCATCTCCCACTGAACTTACCTTCGCCTGTCCAGTTAACCGGGGCTGTAGAAAGCACTGACTGCATATCTGTTGAGCAGAAATACCCCCACCCTCAAAGAGTGTCCTGACATGACGCTAAACTGCATCGGATAGAAAAGTTCCACTCCGGGAGTTTCGGAAAATGTGGAATGCCACTTAATTCCCAATTCTCTCGGGTTCACTCTGGTTTGGATCGGTAGTACCTGTTAGTGTCTCACCTATGGGTTAAATAGTAAAAAGTAAGTAAATTTAGCGACCTTAGTTGACGGCGACCAGAAGGCTCCCTTTTCAATAGCTACTACACCGAGGGGCGCTACTCCTTTCCCTGGATTGCTCCACTTTACCCTCGATACGTACCTTATATTGCTGAGTGTTAAGCAAGGAGGTATCAAGTACCATTTTTAATGTCTTTGGTTTGACGCGATCTGGGATTGAAGCCATGTCTCCCGGACTATTTGGCGAACACTCTACCCACTAGGAAATAGAATTGTTCAATTATTTACTAGACTTGAAATTATTTATGTTGAAAAGAATTACTTGTGTTAAATAGCAATTTAAACCATTTAACTGTGTGCAAATAAAACTATTGATGTTAGGCAACAATACTTGAAATCATTAAACGGTGTGTAAACAAATGAGCTCTGGCCCGTTTTAAAATAATGCTGTTTGTAAACTATTCGTTTACAGATTATATATATATATATATATATATATATATATAAAAGATTGGACATTAAATAACCTACAAGGGTTGATATGCCATAAAACTCTTTAAACCAACTGAGCTTACCAACACAGACGTAGGACAAGACATAACATATGGCAAAAACGGACAGAAGTAAAAATTCGGGAGGCCAATTCTTTATTTCTTCTTAATACAGTTTACTTAATGGTCATAAAATGAGAAAACGACCTGAGCATTACGAATATATATATATATATATATATATATATACGAGAGCATTACGATAATATACTACCCTGTTTCCTGGAGGAGTAGAATACGCTGACTTCAAAGGGGTAAGACCCCCACCAATTCCAACGAATTTTCTAAGCATGGAACTTAACTGCATCTGAAGGTAAGGCTCTAGAACTGAAGGTTTGGGGAATGTGGAGTACCCCTTCAATGCCTTTATTCCTAAGTCCACACTGTCTTAGAGTGGTAGTCCCTCCTATGGTGCTATCAATGACTTAAATAGAACTGTTTAATCATTTAATAAAAACTATTATTATTAGTTATTTGAAACCATGCATTTGTAGACAAATTATTTGTATTAGATAAAAATACTTAATAAATATAATTAGTAATATTAGATAGCAATACTTGAAACTATTTAACTGTATGATTAATATTTGACAGAATTATAACACATGATCATAACGGTTATAGGCGTTGGTTCCCTATGCTTCTAAGGAGACAATCATCTGGAGGTTGCAGGTTCAATCATGTCTGCAGGCGAGTAAAAATACAGAAATACTTAACACTTGTACCCGATTATGTATAACGAAATTAGAACGGGCGACCCCCGTGGATTCAATAAAGGACGTAGTTCGAAGTTCCGTGAAGGTTCCCGAGTTCGACAAACACCTGAGGAAGGCCGAAGGACATATCGGCCGAAACATTGTGGAAATAACAATAAAGATGGAGACAATAGCCCGAAAACCCTTAATGATAAAAATAAGAATTATAAATGTTTGATAGGAATACTCGAAGCGATTTAACTATGTGCAAACGAATTTTTAACATTAAATAAAATTATTTGTGTTGGCTAAGAATTCTTTATAGCACAGAAGGAACTAACCAACAGATACAAAAAGAAAAAAAAACAATTAAAATAGACAGTAAATGAATATTAGCATGCCAGTCAGTTAATGAAAAGAGAAGAATGAAGAGCTCTTCGAAAGCAAAACTAAAAGCAAACATCAACGAAGAAAGACTTGACAAGTGGAAATAACATTTCAATAATCTGTTCGGAAACCTTCCTGAAACCACTCACAAACCTATCCAAAAAATTATTTATTGCCTTGAAGGACAGTTTATAAGTAAAGAGTAGTATTGAGAAAATTAAAAACAGAAAAGCTGCCGGCCTCGACAAATCACTTCCTGAAGTCTGGACGAAAATAAAATTTGATGACTCATTTATCCGATTATGCAACATATTCTATAAACAAAACTGAACGGAGAAATGGACGAAAGGTTGCATCCTTCCTTAATCCGAGTAGGTGACCTCGGAATCATCAAGAACTACAGAGGCATAACTCTTACTAACACTGAATGCACTACTTCTCATTTGGATACCACTAGAAATCGAGAAAATTCTGGGGAAAAATTAAAACGGTTTTCGAAGAAATCGCCCCACAAGCACACAGATTCTGACAATTTGTTGAATCATAGAAGGAGTACAAGCAGAGAATTTTGAGGCAGCCCTGCTATTCGTACATCTTTCCAAGACATTCAATTCCATTTAGTTGGTGACCTTAGTTGAGGGTGACCCGAAGACTCCCTTTTCAATAGCTCCAACACCGAGGTGTAGGGGAGGGCGCTACTCCATTCCTAGCATTGCTCGACATTACCCTTGTCCCTCACCTTATAGTGCTCAGTGCTAAGCAAGGCGGCATCAAGTACCATTTTTTGAGTGTTTGGTATGACTCGACCTGGGATTGAACCCCAGTCTCCCGGACTATAAGCAAACACTCAATTTATTAGGCCAATGACCCGGTTCACCATGTCATTGGCCTAATAAGTAGAGAAACTATGAGCCTGTTCACATATTAGAGAGGTGAATACTAATGAACAATTGCTTCGGGCCATTGGCCTAATGAGTAGAGTTTTCGTCAGTGGTCTGGGAGACCGGGGTTTAATTCCTGGTCGAGTCAAACCAAAGACTCAAAATATGGCACTTGATGCAACCTTGCCCATCACTCAGCGTTATAATGTAAGAATCAAGGGTAAAGTGGAGCAATCAGAAAATGGAGTTGAACCCTCCCTTACAACTTGGTGTAGTAGCTATTGAAAAGAGAGACTTTGGGTCACCCTGGACTATAGTCGCCAACTTTACTTTTCGATTCCATACTCAGAAGAAAGATGAAACAAATACTCCTAACATATGATCTTCTCAAAGAAACTAAAATGTTTTAGAAAAACCCGAAAGTAAGAGTTTACTCACCTAACTTTCTCTCTTAGAGATGACCTAAAGTTGAAACTATTCTAAAATAAAAGATAAATAACAAAATAAATATCCATATTTCTTTTATCGTTTTCTTCATCTTTAGATCCGGTTGGAACGAATGTAATGTCCGATTGTTGTGTATATATCATAAATGAAAAAAATCACGCCTATAGAAATATTTTATCTTTAGCATAACTTCCATTTTTTCTTAGACCTCATTCCATCTGTCAACGAGCTTATAGATGTCACACTTGTAAAATTATCTAGGTTTAGATGCAAATTATGAGACCAGTTGGTTTTCAACATGTTTTAAAGTCGTTTTCTTAATGTCAACCTAAGACTATCCTAATGATCCTGTAATCCCCTAAACAAGCGATAATCAGAAGGATTAAGCTCAGTTGAACATGGAGGATGAAGCAATTTTTCCAAACCGAACTTCTCTGAGAGATTTTTAATCAATTGACTTACAAGTGATACGCTGTTGTAGATTTTCTGGGGACAGTTTGCGTGGGACCTATTTTTCAACCACAGAAACATTTTTAACCCTTTTCAGTTGGCGTAAGAGAGTTTTACATGTAACTTTAAATTTCTCCACGATTTCCAACGCTAAAGTGGTAGGATTTATTGAGACAATAACTCCTAAATCTTCGGAATCAAAAATCTTGGACGACCCTCCTTTGGTTCGTTCTTTAGATAGATATTCTCACTTCTAAAACGGAAAAAACCACCTCCTGAAATTTCTTCCATTGAATGTTTCCTCCCTTTAAATCCTCTAAAAAGGATTTTGATGTTGTATTTTCATCGACAATTTTATAAAACTCATAAGTAAATCAAATCTTTTGTTGGAATAAGCATAAAGGTGAGTATCGAAGATCACGAACAATATTTGTATAAACGGAAAAAAAGAGATTAAAATTGTTCATTGTATTACGTGGAGAATTCAATAAGTTTCCAGACTTTTTTGTACAGGCATTTAAAGTTGGTGTAGACTCTTGAAAACTCACTATGTTATTGCTATACATCTTATGAGATGACTGACCAATTTTTTATGATTTCACCTTCAAATGAACAGCTTCAACAGGAATTGGAATACACCCTACTAAAGCCTGATTGTCACAGCTGGTGAATTTCAAAAATGCAATTTGGACGTGAGGACACTTTCGATGAACGATATGCAATGAAATTCTGTTTTAAACTTGGAAAAAATGCCGCAGAAAGGTATGGAATGCTTCAGACTGCTTTTGGAGCATCTTGCATGAATCGAGCATCAGTTTTTGAGTGGCATAAGAGATTCAAGGAAGTCAGGAAGTCTGTGAGGGATGATGAGAGGTGTGGGAGGAGTAAGGAAGTCATAACACCAGAGTTGATTTGCCAAAGGGTTAGGTTTAGGGTTACTGTGTTGAGGTTTTAAGGGAGTTCAGGAAGAGATTCTTAGGGAAGAGGCCAGCACTCTTGAAATCGGGTCAGTGGCATTTCCACCAGAACAATGCACCCGTCCACAACTCCATCCTTGTTACAGACTACGTGACCAAGATGGGCACCGAGACAGTTCCTCAGCTTCCCTATAGTTCAGACCTTGCTCCCTGTGACTTTTGTTTATTCCCTAAGCTCAGAGGCTGTCGTTATGAGATAAATGAGCAGATGAAAGAGGCTGTGATGAAGGTCGTTGACACGCTCACACAAGAGGACATCCATGGGGCTTTCCATAAGTTGTTGGAACGGTACAACATGTGCATTGCAGCCGGAGGAGATTACTTCGAAGTGGACTAGAGTTTCATGTGTGTACTATCAATAAAAGTGCCCATACGAAAAAAGTCTGGAAACTTATCCTCGTATTTCTAAACGATAACAAGAAGCAATTCTTTTATAAACGTTGCAGTAATTTACTTAGCTTTTTGCCTAGATGTGGCACAAGGCTGTTTGAATAAAGGTCAGCTAGTCTAGCTAGTTAACCATTACACCACCCGAGGCGCCTAATTTACTAAGCTTTTTGCTTAGAGGCAGCACAAAGCCGTATAAATGAGCCACCCTGTGAGAATCGAACTCACTCGTGGAGGTCAGCTACTCTAGCTAGCTAACCATTACACCACCCGAGGCGCCCAATTTACTAAGCTTTTTGCTTAGAGGCAGCACAAAGCCGTATAAATTAGGAACCCAGTGAGAATCGAACTCATTCGTGAAGGTTTGCTAGTCTCGCTTGCTAACCATTACAACAGCCAAGGTGCTCTTTTTATAAATGTATAGAATATTTTAGAAAATCGGACAATCATTTAAACCTTATATATATATATATATATATATATATATAAGCTAATGAGAAATATTTATAATTTATAGATAGATATTAAATCAAAACTGTAGATGTATAACCAGGCATAGAAATAGAATATATTGTAATATTTCATGTTGAAAGACATTGCATAGAGATGTCTGATGTCGTTCAACATGTTTGTGTCCGGCAAAACAGGAAAGATAACAATACCGAAAATTATCTCACGTCCGAATTCCTCAAATCTCGTTGTTCCCAAACTTTTATGTAGAATCGTCTACTTGACCCCATAATTCCATCCCTGGGACATTTTTTTCTTCTTCTCTGCGTGTTTTTTTTTTATGAAAAGCGTTGTTTAAAAGTTGTAAAAAAATCTCAATTTGATTTGAAATTTCTTTCTTTTGTTTTATTATTTTTTTCTTGTACTTCGACGAATGCATTAAAAGTAAAAGCAAATGTAGTTATACAATCATTAAACTAGTTTTGTTGGTCTGAATTTGTTAAAACCATAAATCTATCACTTTGCTTCTGGGGTAGACTTGACCATGATCTTGGCTCCGGGCAAACGGTTATTGGCCTTTTAACCCATCTTATCCCAAAACCAATTCCATTTTGATATTCAGAGCCTAGAAAAGTTTTGTTTTTCCTTATACACACACACACACACACACACACACACACACACACACACACATATATATATATATATATATATATATATATAATGTATCACACTAGTGTATCTAAGTATATCTCTTCATGGGACAACTCTGACAAAATGACACTTTGACACAATGAAATGTAGTCTGTATGCAGCTTATATAACAGAGTTAATTCATTTTACCCTCAAAATAACTGAAAATATAACCATTAAAAGCTAAACCCCTGCCAACAAAAGTGAGTACACCCCTAAGAAACTACACCCCTAAATGTCCAAATTGTGTACTGCTTGTCATTTTCCCTCCAAAATGTCATGTGACTCATTAGTGTTACTAGGCCTATGTGTTACTCGGTCCATGTTCATAGGGAGCAGGAATGTTCAAATTTGTAGTGCAGCTCTCACTCTCTCTCATACTGGTGACTGAAAGTTCCAACATGGCACTGCATGGCAAAGAACTCTCTGAGGATCTTAAAAGACATATTTTTGCACTACATGAAAATAAGTAATGATGCAAAATATTTTTCCTCTTCTAGTCGAAGGCATTGTGATCGAGGATTAATAGTTGTAAGAGTATACTATTTTCAAATCTGAAACAAAAAGAACACAACATTATTAGGAGTAGAATTATTAGCAGTCACATGGATCTCATTTATATAGAGACACCCTATACTGGCCTACTATTAAATAAAAATAATGAACTCATATCTAAATGCCGCCATAAAATAGATTAAAATTCATAAGAAAAAGGTTAATAATAGAAAATATGATTGTGATTACAATAGTAGGATAAAATGAATGGTATCAGTATTACAATTAGTAGATGTCGGTTATATGGTGAAATGATCAATCTCATAATAAGCGAATGCAGTAAATTAGCGCAAAAAAAAAAAGACTAGACACAACTGATTGGGAAAGTTGATCTACTGGGAATTGTGCAAGAAGTTTAAATTTGAACATACGAACAAATGGTAAATGCACAACCCACAATCCGTCCTGGAAAATGAGACTCAGAAACTTTTCTATGATTTTGAGATATGAATGAATCACCTAATCTAGGCCAGACGACCAGACATTGTGATCGTCAAAAAAAAAAAAAAAAAAAAAAAGCAAAAAAAGATCTGCAAATTATGGACCTTGCTCTTCCGAATGACCATTGGGTAAAACTAAAAGAAAACGAAGATAGAGATAAGTACCTAAACCTTGCTCGGAAACTTGTAATTGTAACCAAAAATAAAATTGCGAATCTCTGTACACAAAATAAAATTCCATAAATATAAACTGATTACTTATTTTTAAACTGCTGCATATTCATATTTTTGGATAAAGAGTCTCAATACAGTCAAGCTGGGAAAGGAAACATTTTTACTTTTATATAGAATCGAGTGCAACCTTCCACTGCGTCATCGAAAGACGTGAAAATAGCGGAGATCCACTTTAGAACAAGATAACTTGAGGTTTTCTTACAAAATACGTCAAAAAATCATTAAAATTTCAGTACTTTATGAAAAAATGCTTACAGTTTAATTAAATTTAAACAAAGTTTTGACTCGAAATTAAAACTTTAAGATTCCTTCATAAATGCATAAAATTTATTGTGTTCGGTCTTATAAGGTGACAATAAATTTCAATGTTACCTTTAAGCAGAAAAATATTTCACTTTCTGCTGATAATATCTAGTCGTACCCCGTTTTGATTGTATTGTGTTTCACTTGAAATAATAAAATCCTGGTTTAGAAAAAAACTAGTAAAAGAAAATTATAAGTTTATACTTATTTATGGGCGATACTCTGAATCAGTGTGTCAGTTTATTTCCAGTTTTAGGGTGTGGTTCGGTTTACTTCCTTTGTTTAATGGCATATCAATGTTCGTGGGTTATTTAAACCAAATCCCTCCTTGTAGAAAGACAGAATAGTTCTATTTAACCCATAGTTGAGGAAATGAGGGAGTGGCACATGCATTTCCTGAGAGTAATCATTCGAAAGGGAACCTAATAGTGCTTGTATGATTCATGTGAGACCAGTAAAAAGAGACTTTTGTTCTGCTTGATTTACTCTCACTCAAACACATGGCTTGGTTGTCTAAATTTTTGAGACGGAGCTTGGTGATTTTTATCATTAAGGGTTTTCGGACTATTGTCTTCATTGTTATTTCCACAACGTCTCAGTCGATATGTCCTCCAGCCTTCTTCAGGTGTTTGTCGAACTCACGCAACTTTGAACTACGTCCTTTCTTGAATCCAGAGGGGGTCAACCGTTCTGATTCCGTTTGCCATAACCGGGCACAGGTGTTAAATATTGTTACTCGCCTGCAGTCAGGATTGAACTTGCAACTTCCAGATGTTTGTCTCTTTAGGGAACCAACGCCTATAACCGTTACGCCATGTGTCCTGCTGGACAATTCAGAGTGAATTTTTGGTACTTATAAACTTAAAGTTATACTTGACTAGAATTACTACTATTATGTATAATTTTTTACCTGTGCTCATATTCAGATTTTGGTTCAGTTTGGTTTCTTTCTTTGATACTATATAGACCTTCGTGGTTTATTTAATGCCAAAACCTTCCTTGCTGAAGAACAGTAGTCCCTGGCTTT
This sequence comes from Sepioteuthis lessoniana, assembly GCA_963585895.1. Lineage (NCBI taxonomy): Eukaryota > Metazoa > Mollusca > Cephalopoda > Myopsida > Loliginidae > Sepioteuthis > Sepioteuthis lessoniana. The sequence continues at coordinate 3,922,872 of OY757923.1, read as the reverse complement.
GTCATTGGCTAATTGTGCATAGTTTAGCCTCGAAGATAATCATTAAACAGTGCTATGAATGTTGAAAACCCCAGCTGCATCTCTGCTAAGAGGTAAGATCTCACAATGAGTGTCCTACATATGACACTAAACAATCTGATGCCAGTATTAGAGTTTTGATGAATGCTAAATACCCCTTGACTGCCATCGCTCCCAGGTTCACTCTGGGCTGGAGTGGTAGTACCTGATAGGATGATATCTATGGATCAAATAGAACTGCTTAACATTAAAAGTGTGTGCAAACATATGACTTATGCTAAATTGAATTGTTAGATATAGAACTGTTTGGTGATTAACTGTGTGTAATGACTGATGTTTAATCGAACTCTTTGTGATACATAGCAATATTTGAAACCATTTAACTGTGTGCAAAAAAATGAGCTCAGTCTCGTTTAAAAATGTTATCAGCAAAATATGCCTACAAATCATATATGTATAAATAGGACTTGGCATTAAATAACCCACAACGGTTGATATGCCATGAAAGCAAACCAAACCATTTCTAGACAATTATAAAATTGATTCTCACTGAGTGATCCAAACATGCAGTCATATACCAAAACAAAGCCAAGCTTAATATCAAACGCTCACTCAGGTGCAATGGTTTGTAATCTAGTCTTGTAAATCAACATTACTGGAAGTTGTGGGATGCGTACTGGTGATGGTAAACTAGTCATGGACAGCCGGTATGTGTCAAAGTGCCTTCATTCTGATATTTGTATTGTTTCAGAGAGAAAATGATCAAGTAATTAAATTATACTGGGGCAATTAGGTTGAAATAGTGGAAGAATGAACGAATTTCTTGGTACATCTGTATTTTATTATCATTTCAAACGCAATAACGGTTCATGGCAAAATGGAAACATATCCCACAAGTACACATGATCAGAGAGTTTAAGAAGAACTGTTCTAAATCATTGCTATTGAGTATTGATATACATTGGAAATATAGAACACATCTTTACTTTACTGCAAGAGAATGTTATGAAGAAATGTAACACACTTCTGAAAGAAAAGCCTTAATTTATTTCCACAGAAACTACAACAGATTCAGGAAAAAACTGTCAAAACAGATTTCAACTCCAAAGTCTTCTAACCAATTAGATTTTTTAGCTAATAGACTTATATATTTTTGGAACAAATTGCCAAATCAGATTTTTAAAAATGCTATAGCGTCAAAAATAAAGATTAAATTGGATAATTTAAGAAATAAGGGTAAGAAAAAGAATTTAAGATGGCATTTTGGGGAATTATTAGATGAATTACTTTACAATCTGATCGAGATATATATATCTATATTGTAATCCACAGACAGACTGTTTCGTTGTATCACAACTCTTCAGTGTGGATAGACACGTAGGACATTTGAAGCTGGGATCGAAACCCGCCCAACTTTAAGTTTGACTTAGTATCAGACCGCTCGGCCAACAAGCGTACCGCGTCAGCTTGAGGAATTAAAAGGTATTATGTAGCAACATCAGCAGCAGCGTTTGTTTGTTTACATTTTATACCTTATCTATCTATCTATCAATACAAATATATATATATTCGTTCTTCTATGGACCACTACACATAGATGTCCCAGTGTTGGCCAACCAGCAAAAACTTACATCAGCTCTCTGCGGACACTGGTTGTTGTTTAGAAGACTTGCCGGAAGTAATGGATAATAGGGACATATGGGGAGAGAGACTCAGGGAAATCCGTACTGTCAACACAACTTGATGATGATGATGGTGATGATAAATTGTGTATATATTCTGTGCAATGATTCTTTTCTTCTTTTTTTCTTTTTTTAAAGGTTGACGTGAAAAGATGGTGTAAAGAATTGATGGCGAAGTAATCCAGCAACAAAAAAATCTTTTTCCACATAGTCACCGTCACGGACAATACATTTTTGCCGGTGATGAATAAAAGATAGCATCCAAAGCTCACAAAAATCTGTCACAACAGAGGCGACCCAATTTTTCACACGAGTGTTGTCGAATGTCCGCTTATTACGTATTGTATATATGAATATTTAAATGCTCACTCATGTGTAAAATAATGCATGTAATTCCTCATTTAAATTGCCCAGTTGGCTGGGGCTGTAGAATACACCGATTGCACCTCGGCAGAGGGGTAAAACTCTCCCAATGAAAGTCCTGGATATGAAATTAAGCAATCTGATGGTGAGGTTCCAGTGATGCTGGGGCTTTGGGAAATGCAGGGCACCACTTCATTGCCATTGCTTCCAGGTTCACTCTATCCCGGAGTGGTAGCACCTGATAGAGCCCTATCTATGGGTTTAATAGAACTGAACTGCATACTTATGCCAAACTGAACTGTTTGAATAAGAACTTTTTGACTAAAATGAATATTTTGAAATAGAAATTTTTCTGACAATTCAACTGTGTATTTACATTTAAAGTGCGTGTTTATGGTAAACTTAATTGTTTGAAATAAAACTGGTTTTGACATTGAAACTGTACTTACACTAAGCTGAATTGTTTAATATAGAAGTGTTTTGAGATTTAACTGTATGTAAACAAAATCTATACTTATACTAAACTGAATTAGTTGAATTAGAACTGTTTGAATAAACTGAACAGCTTGAAATAGAAATGTTTTTGACAATTAAACTGTGTACTCATGCTAAACTGAATTGTTTGAAATAGAACTGACAATTTGTATAAAAATGGATTTGGCATTAAATAACCCATAAAGGTTGATATGCCATAAAGTCCAACCAACCAACCAACCGATCTAATTTAAAATGATACAATTCATAGATTATATGTGTAACCTAAAAAAATGTATTTATTTTATCCCCAAAATATTTTTCAAAATTATCTCCTTTCCTCTCAAAGTACTTAATGCTGTGGTGAATATTAATCACATAGATCGAATATGATTTATACGATGACAATTTCAGAAAAAAAATTCAACTGAAAACTACATATTCTTTCTGCATTCTCGTATATATATTCTCGTATATATATATATAGTCATCCACAGACAGATCTGTCGTATATATATATATATATATATATATATATATATATATACATATATATATATATATGTATATATATATATATATGTATATATATATATATGTATATATATATGTATATATATATGTATATGTATATATATGTATATGTATATTTATATGTATATATATATGTATATGTATATATGTATATGTATATGTATATATGTATGTATATGTATATATATATGTATATATATCATCATCATCATCATCATCATCATATCGTGCTGGCAGCACGGATATCCCTGACCCTCTCTCGCCACTCCTCCCTATCGTTCATCGCCCTAGGCAGGTCTTCAGGACAACATCCTGTATCCTCACACAGCTGCTGAATGTACGTTCGTGCTGGTCGTCCTGCTTTTGCGCGGCCGTGTGTGGGGATCCATAAGAGTACATCTCTTATGAGTTCATCTCTGCTTCTCCAGCAATGTCCTGCATGTCTGGTTCGCCTAACTTGAATAGATTTCGTGATAGGGGGCAGGTGGCCGTACAGTTGGTGTCTTGTGGGGTGCCGCTGCCAGGACTTGTTGAGGATTGCACGCAGCATTCTTGTGTAATTGCCATCTAGTTTCTTCTCGAGCCGTTTTGTTAGCGTCCATGTAGTGCATCCATATAGCAGTATCGATGTGACCGCTGCCTGGAAGAAACTGCGTTTCATTTTATCGGTTAGGTCTGATTTCCATATAGTCGATAGCCTATTGATAGCTGTCCATGCTTTCGTTAACCTCGTTTCGATGTCCTTTTCGGTTGATTCGACGCTGCTTCCTAGGTACGTGAATTTGTCTACTAGTTTAAGAGGGGTTCCTTCTAGAGTGGAGATGTCCCCCGTTTGGTTATAGCACATATATTCCGTTTTGTGTGCATTAACATGGAGGCCTATGCTTGCTGCTGCTCGTTCCAGGCTATGCAGAAGTGTTTCGGCTTTGTCAGGTGTATTTGCCAGTATCGCTATGTCATCGGCGTAGTCGGCGTCGGTAATTGTTGTTGCGGGATATCTTCTGCTTCTTTTCTTCGTCAGTTCGAAGCCATTCTCTTTGATTTTGTCAATCGATGTTCTAAGTACGTAGTCTAGACAAATGATAAAGAGATACGGAGCCAGCGTGTCCCCTTGTAGTACTCCTGCTACAATGTCAAAGTATTCTGTGTCTCCATCTGGTGATCGTACTTTTACTTTAGTGTTTCTATAGAGAATCGTTATTGCCGCTACGGTTTCTTTAGGTATGCCGTACGCTAGTAGGATTTGTTCCATCTTTCCTCTGTGAATGGAGTCGAAAGCCTTGGTAAAGTCGACAAATATTAATGTCGCTTGTAGGTTCTTTGCCCGTACACCTTCAAGGATTCTGCGGATGGTTAGTATTTGTGAGGTCGTAGATCTATTTCTTCGGAAGCCATTTTGGTTTTTTCTAAGTATGTTGTCGATTTTGGGTTCTATGCGGTTTCGTAGTAGGGCATTGTAGATTTTGGCAGCTATGGATGTAAGTGTTATGCCTCGGTAGTTTTTGGCTAATCCGAGGTCCCCCTTTTTAGGGAAGGGGAGTATGCATCCCTTCGTCCATCTATCTATCGGATTTTGATTGTATACTGCGTTGCAGTGTCGGAGCAGTATGTCGTCGAATTGTCTGGTCTTCCATACTTCCGGGGGAATTTCGTCCAGTCCTGCAGCTTTCCTATTTTTAATTTTTCTGAGAACCGAGTCGAGTTCTCCTTGTGTGAACGGTCCAAGTTTAATGTCTAATTGTTTGCTAATTATTCTGGTGATTGGTTCATGCGTTATTTTTGGTGGGTTTCCAAGTAAGTTTTCGAAGTGCTGTTTCCACAGTTTTATTCTTTCTTGTTGGTTTGCTGCTTTAAGTTTTGCTTTGGCTGTGCTCTTTCTTCTGCTCACTTCGTTTATTGTTTGCCAGGCAATTCTAGATTGTCTATCTTCTACCGAGTCTCTGATCTTATCTATCTGATTTTGAATGTATTCTGTCTGTTCCTTTATATATATGCCTGCTAATTGATTTTGTGCCGTTTTTAGTTTTAAGGCATTTGTGTTTGTTGGGTTTTTTCGATAGTTTTTGGAGGCTGTTTTCACTAGTGCACGTTTTTCTCTCACCGCTAAGGTTTCCCATGGGACTCCATATTTAGTTTTAATTTTTGTTGGAATGTATTTTGCTGCTGCCTCCATATACATATATATACATATATATATATACATATATATATACATATATATACATATATATATATATATACATATATATATATACATATATATATATATATATATAAGCTTGTGTCTTGGTGTGGCATTAAACTGCATCCGATGGTGAGGCGTCAGTCTAAATGTTTATGGAATGTGGAATCCCTTTTCATTATCATTACTCTTAGGTGCACTCTCTACCAGAATGGTTGTACCGGTTAAGTTTCATCTACGTATCAGACAGATGTTCAATCTTTTACAAGGAATTATTATTAGCATAGAAATAGAAATATTAGTGTAAAATAGCAACACTTGAAGCCATCTAACTTTGTGAAATCAAATGATTAATATTAAATAGAATTATTTGCGTTAGATGGTAAAACTTCAAACATTTGTGCAAACAAATGATAGAATAGCGTAGACGCTGAGTCAACGGCATTTGCTAACAGTCAGTTTCTTCTATATACAATCGTGAAAACAAATCTTGGTACAACGATTATATAAGTGAGAAACTGACTGTAACCAAACGCCGTTTCATTTACGTGGTGAATTCATTAAGTTTCCAGCCTTTTTTTTGGTAGAGGCATTTAAATTATCAGAGACTCTTGAAAATTAAGTATTTTATTGCTATACATCTTATGAGATGACTGACCAATTTTTATGATTTCACCTTCAAATGAACAGCTTAAACAGGAATTGGAATACACCCTACTAAAGCCTGATTGTCACAGTGGTGAATTTCAAAAATGCAATCTGGACGTGGGGACACTCTAGAAGAACGATATGCAATAAAATTCTGTTTTAAACTTGGAAAAAATGCCGCAGAAAGGTATGGAATGCTTCAGACTGCTTTTCGACAATTTTGCATGAATCGACCATCAGTTTTTGAGTGGTATAAGAGATTCAAGGAAGGCAGGGAGTCTGTGAGGGATGATGAGAGGTGTGGGAGGAGTAAGGAAGTCATAACACCAGAGTTGATTGGCCAAAGGGTTAGGGTTACTGTGTTGAGGTTTTAAGGGAATTCAGGAAGAGATTCCTTGGGAAGAGGCCAGCACTCTTGAAATCGGGTCAGTGGCATTTCCACCAGAACAATGCACCAGTCCATAAATCCATCCTTGTCACAGACTATGTAACCAAGATGGGCATCAAGACAGTTCCTCAGCTTCCCGATAGTTCAGACCTTGCTCCCTGTGACTTTTGGCTATTCCCTAAGCTCAGAGGCTGTTGTTAGGAGACAATTGAGGAGACGAAAGAGGCTGTGACGAAGGTCCCAAACACGCTCACACAAGAGGACTTCCATGGGGCCTTGCAGAAGTTGTTGGAACAAGTGTATTGCAGCCGGAGGAGATTACTTGGAAGGAGACTAGAGTTTCATGAGTGTACTATCAATAAATGTGCCCGTACGAAAAAAGTCTGGAAACTTATTTAATGATCCTCGTATATCTCAATTTATAAGCCCTATCATAAATATTGAGCACTCTTTGTCAATTAATACAGAAAACTATAAATATATATATATAGCTGCAAAAAGTTTTTTTTAGTTTTATGACTAAATTGTAAAAATCTGGCCATCTGAGGATTGTACAATTAATTAATGAAACTTTAAGTCATGAAGGCAGCATTAAGAGATTTGATCCTGTTCTGATAGTTAGCATTTGAACTCATTCCGTTCTCTGGATGGAGACACAGGCTACTTCGACATTCTAGCAGGTGTACTGCAAGGAGACACATTAGCCCCATACCTCTTTATCATCTGTCTTGATTACGGGCTTAGAACATCTATCGATAAAATCAATGAAAACGGTTTCAAGTGAACAAAGGAAAGAAGCAGAAGATACCTGCAAAAACAATTATCGACGCCGACTACGCCAATGACAGCGCTTCTGGCAAATGCACCCGCCCAAGCCGAAACCTTGCTACATAGTCTGGAATGAGGCGCTGCAGGCACTGGCATCCATGTCGATGCACACAAGACCGAATATATGTGCTTTAATCATAGAGGTGACATATCCACTCTAAACGGTAGCTCTCTGAAACTAGTTGACAAGTTCACCTACCTAGGAAGCAGTGTCTCATCAACCGAGACAGACATCAATACGCGACTAGCAAAGGCATAGACAGCTATCGATACGCTGTCGGTCATATGGAAGTCTAAACTGACCGATAAAATAAAACGCAGTTTCTTCCAAGCAGCAATCGTGACAATACTGCTATATGGATGCAATACATGGACGCTAACTAAACGGATGAAGAATACTGCTGGCAATATTGAACAAGTCCTGGAGGTGGCATTCCACAAAGAAACAGCTGTACGGCCACCTACCACCTATTACGAAAACTATCAAAATTAGACGAACCAGGACACTGCTGGAAAGTAGGGACGAGCTCATAAATGATGTACTCTTGTGGACCCCTTCACATGGCTAAGCAAAGCCAGGAAGACCAGCTCGAACCTACATACAACAGCTCTGTGCCGATACAGGATGTAGCTCAGAAGACCTACCGGAAGCAATGAACAATAGGGAGGAGTGGCGAGAGAGGGTCAGGATATCTGTACTGATGGCATGACATGATGTTGTTGATGATTACGATGATCTATTATTTACAAAAAACGTATTTACACAGTTTTTATAACGATTTGTTTTCTCACTCTCATATATATATATATATATATATAAAGAGAAAGAGAGAGAGAGAGAGAGAGAGAGAGAGAGTGAGTGAGAGTGAGAGCGAAAAAAATGTAGAAGATTCTGTGAACTCTTGTGGCCTTCCGGTTTCAGACGGACGCCATATGCCATCCTCAAGTGGATGGAATTTGGCATTTCGTCACATTTTCATGGTTTCAGGTCAGCGGGGGCTTCTCCTCAAGGCAATTACCTGCTATGCAGAGTGACTGTACCAAGTTCACGACTTGGCGCCTGAAGCACCCTACTATAGAGAATACCGGGAGAGGTAAGCATTTTTGGTCTTGACATGCATGAGTCTTGATTCATGCGGGGCTTCCCTCTATAAAATGGCCTTGTGTCGCATTCTGGCTAATTGGGAAGTCAGTTAGATACCAGAGAAATGTAAAAAAAAATGACTCCAGATTTAGAGTTATAGATTTTTTGATATAGTTGTTTTTTGTTTGTTTTAGAATGATGTGACAAAGAGAAATATATATATATATAGACACAGCGAAAAGTATTCAAGAATATATATATATATATATATATTCTTGAATACACTTGACTGTATCTATATATATATATTTACATATATATATATATATATTCTTGAATACTTTTCACTGTGTGTGTATATATATATACACACAGCGAAAAGTATTCAAGAAAATATATATATATATATATATATATTCTTGAATACTTTTGACTGTCTCTCTCTCTCTCTCTATATATATATATATATATATATATATTCTTGAATACTTTTCACTGTGTGTATATATATATATATATATATGCATGTATATACATACATATATATATATATATATATTCTTGAATACTTTTTGTTGTGTATATATATATATATATATACAGCGAAAAGTATTCAAGAATATATATATATATATATATATATATACATATATTCTTGAATACTTTTCGATATATATATATATATATACTCCCACTGTGTTGAAGGAATATCAACAGTTTCCTGGTGCTCTGTTAAATATTACCAAGCAACACTTTATGTATCCATCCGTGCCTATATATAGCAGGAATGAAAACTGACCTTCCAACGCAAGTCTTTGGCGCCTTCGGTCACCATAGATGACCAACTATGCCTGGCGATTGGAAATTTCCGGCCAACGAGTGGACACAAACAACTTGTCTTGTTGCTACACTTCCGTGCACATCTCCAAAACCTTCGCCAAATAACCCAGGGCTCACATGATCGCCACCACGTAGGCAGTAGTCACTATTACATACGACAAAGCTCTGTCGTTACAGTGGCCGGATTACGATATGAAAAAGAAAAGTGAATGACCACTACTGTATTACCCCATCATTCCGCCCGACCCCTTGACCACTGTGCTTAATATAGTTAAGAACAGAGTACGGAAACTCAGGGTCAGTGTCAGCACAGGGTCAGCTGTAAAAAAGCATGTCTACTCAAAGGACCACCTACCCACAACTGGTCGTACATGGTTTCTTTTTTTCTTTGTCTTTTCTTTCTTTTTTTAATAACTTTAAGTATTTACAAATGTATAAGATTCCGTCTCTTGATTATTATTATTATAATTATTATTATTATTATTATTATTATTATTATTTACTCCTTGAGCGGTTTTCACATCAGTGTTAGCTGATGGCCTTTCGTTGGAGTTCCAGTGACAGCAAGTCTCCTCAAGTCTCCAGGACTCTTTTCAGTATTCTGGCCAATCTCAATAAGGGAGTCGTTTGGATGGTCTCCGCTCGTCCTTTTATTTTCCAAGTCCTCCAGCCTTCGGTGACTGTACCAAGAGCACCAGTTACAATTGGTATAAACGTCACTTTCATGTTCCACCGTGTTTTTAATTCCTTAGCAAGGTCCAGGTACTTATTCTTCTTTTCAGTTTTTTTCAATTTCACTCTGTGGTCAGTCGGGGAAGCAAAGTCCACAATTTTGGTAGTTCTCTTTTTTCTCTTTTTTTTTTTTTTACGTTGATTATAATAAGGTCTGTTTGTCTGGTCGAGATTTGGTGATCCATCTATTTATCCAAATTTGTGTCTCATTCTCCAGGAGAGATGTTGGGTTGGGTATATAGCATTTGTTCGTATGGTCAAATTTAGATATCTTGCGCAATTCCCAGTGGATGACTTTGCCCACCCACTCGTGTCTAGTCTTATAGTCTTTTTGTGCAAATTTGCTGCATTCGCTTATTATTTGATTGATCGTTTCGTCTCTATTACTATATTATCAAAAATTATTGTTTATTATTATTATTATTATTATTTGCTTCTTGATTTTTTTCAACCTGGGAGATTTTAATGATAGATATTTCTGAAGATCAAGTGACAGAAAGTCTCTTAAATTCTCTATAGCTCTCCTTAGTATCCAATAGGATTATTATTATTATTATTATTATTATTATTATTTAATTTTCATCTTTACTTTTAGTTTCTAACCAACTTTCACCGGGTCTTTACCCAATACCTAGCGCAAGGTAAGCTAGGGATTATATATTGTCGATGCATTTACGTGTTTTGCATTATCATTATTATTACTATTATTATTTAGCCTCGTGAATTTTTCCTACCAGCGTTAGCTAGTGTTTTTTCTACAGGATGTTGAGTGACAGTAAGTTTCCTCAGATTTCCAGGACTCTTCTGAGTACTTAAGTCGCTCTTAACAACGCAACAGTCACAGCTTCTCTGATTTCCAGATTTTCATGTCTTTTTTCAAAGCCTTTAGGGATCGTTCCAAGTGCACCAACTACAGTTGGTACGACCGTCACTATCTAGTTCCAGAGTTTCTTCTGTTTACTGGCAAGATTTTGTTATTTGTTTATCTTTTCGCTTTCTTTTACTTTCACTTTGTAATCCGCCGGAATCTGCTAAATGGCGAGGACTTCTTTTTTTTTTTTTTTTGTTTATTAATTCTAAGTCTGCTATTCAGCTCGGGATTTGTTGATCGGTTGGAATCTCAAATTCTTTTATGCGTCTCATTTTCTAAGATGCATTCTGGATTGTGTATATACCATTTGGTAACATGGTCAAATCTTACTCTTTTGCACAATTCCCAATGGATCAGCTTTTCCACCTAATCTTGCCTAGTCTTACAATCCTTTCGGTCCAGTGTGCTGCATTCTCTTACTTCGTGATAAACCATTTCCTTTCTGTCTACACATAAACTGCATTTGCTATTCTATTAAATTTTAACGTTAGCATAATTGTTTCCTAGTCGGCTGGGGCTGTAGAATACACTGACTGCTTCTCCGCAGAGGGTAAGACTTCCCTAACGAGTATCCTAGATACGACACTAAACAATCTGATGGTGAAGTTCCAGGAATGCAGGAACTTTGGGGAAAGCGGTGTACCCCTTCATTGCCATCGCTCCCAGGTCCATTCTGGCCCAGAGTAGTAGCACCTGATAGGGTCCTATCTATGGGTCAAATAGACCTAAACTTGAACTTATGCTAAACTTAATTGTTTGAATTAGAATTGTTTTTACATTGAACCTGTGTACTTATGATAAACTGAACTGTTTGGAATAGAGCTGTCCAAACTTTTGCTTAACTGAACTGCTTCAAATAGGACTGTTTTTGACATTAAAACTATATACTCATGCTAAACAGTGTACTTATGCTAAACTGAATTGTTTGAAATAGAAATGTTTTTAAATAGAATTAAACTGAGTAGTTATATTAAACTGAATTGTTTGAAAAAGAACTGTTTTTGACATTGAACCTGTGTACTTATGCAAAACTGAACTGTTTGAAATAGAACTGTTTTTAAATAGAATTAAACTGAGTAGTTATATTAAACTGAATTGTTTGAAAAACAACTGTTTTTGACATTGAAACAGTGTACTTATGCTAAACTGAACTGTTTGGAATAGAGCTGTCCAAACCTTTGCTAAATTGAATTGCTTGAAGTAGGACTGTTTTTGACATGAAAACTATATACTTATACTAGAATGTATACTTATGCTAAACTGAATTGTTTGAAATATAACTGTTTTGACATTTAACTGAGCTATTTTGACATTTAACAGTTTGTAAACAAAAACTTTACTGAAACTAAATTGACTTATTTGAAATTTACTTCGGCATTAAATGACCTGAAAAGGGTTGATACGCCTTAAAACAAACCAACCAACCAACCAACTAAACAAACAACCAACCTTAACATAACTGGTCCATATGGCATTTTTTTATGCAGTTATTAACTGAGATTCAGTTTGTTTCTTTTGGATTTTCATTCTTGAACATGTCCAAGTCTTCTCGGGTGTAATCTCTGCACTTTGTCGCTTGAAATATCCAGAAAGTTATTTTTCCTCCCATTTCTGTTTTCATGTTTTTCTGTTGTTGTTTTTTTTTTCTGTTTGTTCTTAAATTGACATCGCTATTACTGGTTGCTCTTAGTCGTCTTTGTTCTTTCTTGAGGCATCTACGCAATCCTCCATCCCAGTGAGTCCTCCTCCTCTTCCTCCTCCTCCTCCTTTCCTTCACACTTTTAATCTCTGTCTTCTCTTGAATGTAAAGCCTTGTGCATAGTCGTCAATTTTCTTGTCTTTTGGTCAATTTGTCTGAGTTCCTCCTTTGTCCATTTTAAGAATCGTCCTGAATATCTTACAAGGTGGACTGCCCTGGTGATTATTCCTTTGTTCAAATCATAACCATTATTATTATTATTGTTGTTGTTGTTGTTGTTATTGTTGCTGTTTTTAAGTTATAAATTGGTTTGGAAATTTCTTAATTCTCTAAATTGGAGAATCTTAATGCTCTTCCGAAAACGTGTCGATGATGTACGGTTTTCGTGCTATTGAAATATACATAAAAAAAATCAGATGACAATAATATCGGTGAATGGTTTTATTTACTTTTGTTGTTTTTTTAAATATTCCTTTGAATAATATGTTAAAATAAAAGAAGTTGGCTCATAGACGTTAAGGATTGTGCTGATGTAGCATTTCCAGATAAAAATATTCAAAACCTTTAACAACAGAAATGACGCAACAACAAACAGTAAAACAGAAATTATAAAATCAAGACGAGAAAAATGTGAAGTAAAACAAATACTTTTATAATTCAAAAGACAAAGTGAAGAAACTGCCCTCGACAAACCATAGGGATAGCCATGCAAAGACACCTAAAAAGAGAAACTGCCCTCGACAAACCCTAGTGATAGCCATGCAAAGACACCTAAAAAGAGAAACTGCCCTCGACAAACCCTAGTGATAGCTATGCAAAGACACCTAAAAAGAGAAACTGCCCTCGACAAACCCTAGTGATAGCCATGCAAAGACACCTAAAAAGAGAAACTGCCCTCGACAAACCCTAGTGATAGCCATGCAAAGACACCTAAAAAGAGAAACTGCCCTCGACAAACCATAGTGATAGCCATGCAAAGACACCTAAAAAGAGAAACTGCCCTCGACAAACCCTAGGGATAGCCATGCAAAGACACCTAAAAAGAGAAACTGCCCTCGACAAACCATAGTGATAGCCATGCAAAGACACCTACAAGAGAAACTGAAGAACTCTTAATATCAACCAAGAAAACGTCCTAAAAACAAATTACTTTGGTTGGTTGGGTTTTATGACTTATCAACCATTGTCGATTATTTAATGCCAAATCCATTTTTATACAAATAATCAGTTCTATTTCAATAATTCAGTTTAGCATGAGTACACAGTTTACTTGTCAAAAAAATTTCTATTTCAAGCTATTCAATTTATTCAAACTGTTCAAATTCAACCAATTCAGTTTAGTATAAGTATAGATTTTGTTTACACACAGTTAAATATCAAAACTGTTTTATTGTAAACCATTCAATTTAGCATAAGTACACCATCTACTTGTCAAAATAAATGTCAAAACACTTATATTTCTAACAATTAAGTTTAGCATGAGTAGGCAATTTAAATATCAAAACAGTTCTTTTTCTAGTAATTCAGTTTAGCATAAGTACGCAATTTAGTTCTATTTGAACCATAGATAGGACCCTATCAGGTAATACCACCCGGGGTTAAAGTGGACCTGGGAGCGATGGCTATGAAGGGGAACTCCACATTCCCCAAAGTTCCAGCATTACTGGAACCTCACCATCAGATTGTTTAGTGAGATATGCAGGACCCTCGTTGGGGTTTGGCTTCATACCACTCTGCGAGGATGCAGTTCGTGTATTCTACAGCCGACTGGGCAAACAAATTACGTAAAAGCTTGTATTCATAAGAGAATATTCATAAGAGAATATTCATAAGAGAATATTAAATGTAGGCTCCGGTGTTCAATCCCATTTCGAGTCATACCAAACACTCAAAAAATAGTACTTGATTTCTTAACGCTCTGTATTATAAGGTACGGATCAAGAGTAAAGTGGAGCAATCCAGAGAATGGATAGCACATTCCTCTACACCTTGGTGTAGTAGCTAATGAAAAGGGAGCCTTTATTTCGCCCTCGACTATGGTCACCAATTTAACTTTTTATGTTGGCTGAAAGATGAATCAATCTAGCACACAACAAGCGAATGCAGCAAACTATCAAAGAAAGAATACGAGAGTAGGCACAACTGGGTCGAAAAGGCCACCCGCAGATAATTGTGCAAGCGACTGAATTTTTGCCATACAGACAAATCGTATATGAACAGATAAAAATCCGTCTTTAAAAATGAGATGCACAAACTTCTCTGGGATTTTAAGATAAACAAACTTCTAGATTTTGAAAAAAAAAAAGGAATCCAACAATCCTGTCCAGAAGATCAGACTTTGACAAGAGGGAAAGTGCTTGTCAAGTAGAGAACTGCTCCATCAGATCCCACATTAGAATTAAAGCAATACGAAAAACTAGATAAATACCGGGACCTTTCCCAAGAGCTAAAAAAGCAATGGAAGATGAAGTTGACAGTAATAGTCTTAGGATACGTCACACTGGCTTGAAAACTTTCATCATTCATCAGGATCTACCCATTAGCAGTATTGCGTTATTTTTCTCGAGTTTTCGAAGACTGCATCGACCGAAGGTGTTAAAGGGCATTTGTATAGATATTCAAGTATGGGTACTTTTATTATTACCAAAAGGAAGAAGAAATTGAAAGCAAGCACCGTCCCTGATTTTCCCGCCATTTCCATAATCATTTAGCTAGCTGTACTTCATCATTCGTCACACCAACCCACTCCATTACGTCCAGTTACATCAACCACTTGTCACCAGCATACCACTCTACTCGCCCCGTGACAAGGAGGACGAGGTATTTCGGCAAACAAACAAGCATTTTAAAAGGAGTTCCTGGCCACAATTTTCAGCTCTTCGCCCTCACCGGATACAGCACTTGAGATTTGAAGATGACATATCAAGCTAACATAAAAATTGAAACTGAGAAGAGTGAGGCTTGGAAAAAGATAGAGAGATAGATGAACAGGCTGAGATAGATAGATAGATAGATAGATAGATAGATAGATAGATAGATAGATAGATTTGTTATTAAGTAAGCTTATCTTAGTCTGGCACTCCGTAGCCCAGTCGGCAGGGGTTGTAGATTATGCCGACAGCATTTCTGCAGAGGGTAAGATCCATCCACCAAATGAGGGCCCTGATATGACACTAAATCTGAAAGTGAGCCTGCAATCCAGGAGCTTTCATGGCCATTAATCCCAGGTCCACCCTGATCTAGAGTATTAGCACCTGTTAGGGTCCCATCTATGGGTTAAATAGAACTATTCACTTATTTACTATACTTGAAGCCCCTAAACTGTGTGCAAGCAAATGATCAATTTTAAATTGAATTATTGCAATGACATTGCAATACTTGGAACCCTATAACTGAAAGCAAACGAATATATGATAATGAATAGATTTACTAGAGTCAAATAGCAATGCTTGAAACCATTTAACTGTGCAAATAAAACTGTTAATGTAAGAAATACTACAAACCATTTAACTGCATGCAAACAAATGAGCAAAGGCTCATTTAAAAACAACGTTATTTTCAAATCATTTATTAACAAATCATGTATATTTGATATTTATGTATAAAAAGGAATTGGTATTAAATCAACTACAAGGGTTGGTATACTGTAAAACACAAGCAAACAAGCAACAATCTGGCACTCAACTTGAAAAAGATTGAGTTAGTTTCAAAGGTTTTTACGATACAGTTAATTTGCTATAAAATGTAACTGTCAATTTCATTCTTGATGGTGGGTCTTAGTATTGGTTGACTGTATCTCCTGCTAAGGGGTAAGACTCTCCTCTCAACAGGGATTCTCTGGTGATCATACATAACTACATCTGATGGTGAGGTTATAGTCCTGGAGATCTGGAGAGTGTGATGTTACTCTTTCATTGCCATTTCTTCTACGTTCCTTTTGACCGGGGGGTACTTGTTAGGGTCCCATCTACGGGTCAAATAAAGCAACGTTTCATCAACCGAGACAGACATCAACACGCGACTAGCAAAGGCATGAACCGCTATCGATAGGCTATCGGTCATATGGAAGTCAGACCTGACTGATAAAATGAAACGCAGTTTTTTTCCAAGTAGCAGTCGTATCAATACTGCTATATGGATGCACCACGTAGACGCTAACTAAGCGTATGGAGAAAAAGTTTGACGGAAATTACACAAGAATGCTGTGAGCTGTATTGAACAAGTCATGGAGGCAGCACCCCACAAAACTGCAGCTGTACAGCCATCTACCTCCCATCATGAAAACTATCCAAGTTAGACGAATCAGACATGCAGTACACGGCTGGAGAAGTAAGGAAGAACTCATAAGCGATGTACACCAGTGGATCTCCTCACGTGGACGGGCAAGAGTTGAACAACTAGCAAGAATCTCTCGAAAACAGCTCTGTGCTGATACCGGATGAAGCCTGGAAGACCTGCCGGGAGCGATGGACGATAGAGACGGGTGGCAAGAAAGTGTTAGGGAAATCCGTGCTAGCAGGAAGACATGATGATAAAGATGATGATGATGAAGAATAGTAACTGGAAGTAAGTATTTACTAAAGTTTATAATAATTAGTTACTTGAAACCATATAATTGTGGGCAAACAAATGTCTACTATTAAAAAGAAACGGTTACTTGAAACATATAATGATTTGTATTAGATAGGAATACGTGAAACCATATAACTGTGTGCAAATTATTTGTATTAGATAGGAATACGTGAAACCATATAACTGTGTGCAAATTATTTGTATTAGACAGGAATACGTGAAACCATATAACTGTGTGCAAATTATTTGTATTAGATAGGAATACGTGAAATCATATAATTGTTTGCAAATTATTTGTATTAGATAGGAATACGTGAAACCATATAACTGTGTGCAAATTATTTGTATTAGATAAGAATACGTGAAACCATATAACTGTGAGCAAATTATTTGTATTAGATAGGAATACGTGAAACCATATAACTGTGTACAAATTATTTGTATTAGATAGGAATACTTGAAACCATATAACTGTGTGCAAATTATTTGTATTAGACAGGAATACGTGAAACCATATAACTGTGTGCAAATTATTTGTATTAGATAGGAATACGTGAAACCATATAATTGTTTGCAAATTATTTGTATTAGATAGGAATACGTGAAACTATATAACTGTGTGCAAATTATTTGTATTAGATAGGAATACGTGAAACCATATAACTGTGTGCAAATTATTTGTATTAGACAGGAATACGTGAAACCATATAACTGTGTGCAAATTATTTGTATTAGATAGGAATACGTGAAACCATATAATTGTTTGCAAATTATTTGTATTAGATAGGAATACGTGAAACCATATAACTGTGTGCAAATTATTTGTATTAGATAAGAATACGTGAAACCATATAACTATGAGCAAATTATTTGTATTAGATAGGAATACGTGAAACCATATAACTGTGTGCAAATTATTTGTATTAGATAGGAATACGTGAAACCATATAACTGTGTGCAAATTATTTGTATTAGATAGGAATACGTGAAACCATATAACTGTGTGCAAATTATTTGTATTTGATAGGAATACGTGAAACCATATAACTGTGTGCAAATTATTTGTATTAGATAGGAATACGTGAAACCATAAATCTACGTGCAAATTATTTGTATTAGATAGGAATACGTGAAACCATATAACTGTGTGCAAATTATTTGTATTAGATAGGAATACGTGAAACCATATAACTGTGTGGAAATTATTTGTATTAGATAGGAATACGTGAAACCATAAAACTACGTGCAAATTATTTGTATTAGATAGGAATACGTGAAACCATATAACTGTGTGCAAATTATTTGTATTTGATAGGAATACGTGAAACCATATAACTGTGTGCAAATTATTTGTATTAAATAGGAATACGTGAAACCATATAACTGTGTGCAAATTATTTGTATTTGATAGGAATACGTGAAACCATATAATTGTTTGCAAATTATTTGTATTAGATAGGAATACGTGAAACCATATAACTGTGTGCAAATTATTTGTATTAGATAGGAATACATGAAACCATATAATTGTTTGCAAATTATTTGTATTAGATAGGAATACGTGAAACCATATAACTGTGTGCAAATTATTTGTATTAGATAGGAATAAGTGAAACCATATAACTGTGTGCAAATTATTTGTATTTCATAGGAATTCTTGATATCGTATGACAATCTACAAAACTCCTAAGAAACAACTACACAAAAAATATAAAAATAAATGTACTTTGAACGCATTTTCCAAACATCTAGGCAAAAAATAACTTTTAATGGGTTTCCGTTAAAATCAATCAATCAATCAACCATTTCTTTTATCTTTAACTCATTTTAGTCAATCAATTCTTTGGCCTTCATTGATGTATAATCGTTAGGGAAGGGATTGGTGTCTTTTCCAAGAAGTAAGAACCTATTTTGGCATTATTAGATCAACCGATAACACCAATCCACACAATATCTTGGTGGAATACAGGCAAATTCATATCTTGATTGGTTTGTTGTTCAATTCATTTCACTAAGTAAGAGTTGGCAAACACAAATTTTCTTGCTCTTATCAGTTTTTCAATGTCATATCCGTTTTATACAAATAAATAGTTCTGTTTCAAACATTTCAGTTTAGCATAAGTACACAGTTTCATTGTCAAAAACATTTCTATTTCAAACTATTAAGTTTAGTCAAAAGTTCTAATTTAAGCAATTTGGTTTAGTATAAGTATAGTTTTTGTTTACACACGGTTAAATGTCAAAACAGTTCTATTTCGAACGATTCGGTTTAGCGTAATACAGTTTTAATATAAAAAAACAAACATTGCTATTTCAAGCCATACATTTTAGTTAAGGAGTTCTAATTCAAACAGTTCACTGTAGCGTAAGTACAGTTTAAAAGTCAAAAATAGTTCTATTTCAAACTCTTTAGTTTAGCATACAAAAACAGTTCCATTTCAAACAATTCAGTTTCGCATAAGTACGTCGTTTAAATGTCAAAACAGTTCTTTTTCAAGTTCTGTTGCAAGCAATTCAGTTTAGCATAAATATACAGTTTAGTTCTATTTGACCCATAGATAGGACCCTATCTGTTGTAACCACTCCAGGCCAGAGTGGACCTGGGAGAGATGGCAAGAAGGGGTACTCCGCATTCCCCAAAACTCTGTCATTACTGGAACCTCGCCACCGGTGTGTCTAGTGTCACATCTAGGATACTCGTTGGCAGGGAGGGTCTTACCCCTCTGCAGAGAAGCAGTCGGTGTATTCTATAGCCCAGCCGACTTGGAACGTTCATATTTAATTTTGAATTTAAAAATTTCAAAAAATCAAACAAAGACTTGTGCATAGTGAACTGGGTGATGTGTAGATGATTTTCTAGATTTTTTTTTATGAGTTAATACCAGTTTGAATTTTAGAAAAATGAAGTCAGTTCTGACATTTTGAATGAAATGTTTTCAGCGAAACACAAGATCGTGCGAGTGCAACATCTTCCATGCTCACCATACAAAGCTCTGTGGGAGTTTTTCTTGGTTCCTAAACTGAAAACTCAGTTCACAGTTGAGAGTTAAAAAAGCTGTGGACGTAGATGACCTCTAAAGTAATACAAATGCGCTACTTCACTTTTTAGCAAAAATGTTTCATTAGTACTTCGACCAATGGAAATATCCCTGGAATAAGTGTGTAGAATGCCAAAGCTATTTTAAAGAAAATTAATGTTTCATTTATTGTTCAGTTCTGTCTTGGTAAATACAGCTTCAGTTTTGATATTTTTTTAAACGTAGGCTTAATCTTATTTGGAAACCGTCACACTCAAGTAAATATGTGAGTAAACAGAAAAAATATCCCATGTCCCCATGGTCAGTGTCATTAGAGTATCAGATTATTTGGAGGTGTCATTAGAGTATCAGATTATTTGGAGGTGCCCGTGGTGTAGTCGTTATCGGCGTAGGAATTGGACACGGCGACACGAGTTCAAATCCTGGACGAGACTGATTGCATTTCACATAGCACTAATACCCTTGGGAAAGGTATGAATCCAATTATTCTCCCTCCAGCTATGGGTAAATAGTAGGGCAGACTAGGTTCTTCGGCCTTGGTGTGGCAACTAGTCTCAGAGAAGGAAAACTCTGAATTGAAACCTGTTAAACTCCGCTTAAAAATTGACCTTGTGTCATATCCTGCCCGAGCGGAGGGGTTGGTAAATAGTGTCAGATTATTTCAATCTTTCTCTTTTGGGCAATTGTGAAGTATTGATCTGAAGCCAGAATTCCCAGGATAAAATTTACAAGATTTTTCTGCATCTATCCCGAAGAAATGCAGAAATGATTATAGTGTTCGCTAATGGTCCGGGATAACCGGGGTTCAATCCCAGGTCAAGTCATACCAAAGACTCAAAATATGGCACTTGATGCCGCCTTGCCTAATACTCAGCATAATAAAGTACAGATCAAGGGTAAAGTGGAGCAATCCAGGGAATTGAGTAGCGCTCTCCTTTATACCTCGGTGTAGTAGCTATTGAAAGGGGAGCCTTTGGGTCACCCTCGACTACGGTCGCCAACTTTATTTGCAACTGGCCCATTGGCCTAGTGGTAGTGTGTTCACCAATGGGCTGGGAGACTGGAGTTCAATCTCAGGTCGACTCATATCAAAGATTTAAAAAATGGTACTTGATACCTCCTGGCTTAACACTCAGCATTATAAGGTACTTTCAAGAGTAAAGGGGAGCAATCCAGGAGTAGCGCCTTCCCTTACACTTCGGTGTGGTAGCTATTGAAAAAGGAGCTTGCGGGTAGCCCTCAGCTGCGGTCGGCAACTTTACTTTTTATCCCGAACATAAAACACGACTCTGCCCCGTCCGAAGATGAGAGCATAACTGAAGGTGTTGATCAGATATTATACTATAATACCAGCCAGAAAGCTGAGTTGATGAGGCCCAATTCTAAATTCATTATCATATATCGGATCACATAAATGGTCTTTTGTCAAGTTAAGATTATTTTTAACCATTTGGTGGAGAGTAGACATTTACTTAGCTTAGCTTAGTTTGGCATATGACCATGTTAGATGCACTCAGTGAGAATCGAACCCACTAATAATGGTGTTCTAGTCTGGCGCCTTTATTGTAGAATTAACAAATCTGTCTGACTAGATCATTGATTTTGAATATCAAGTGTTTTGCCTTGTGCCAGACATAATGACTTCTCTTATCCAATAATATCTTTTCTTTCTTTCTTTCCTTTTTAATTTTTTTTTTTTTTTTGTCTCTCAGATAAGGAACAAGTATGGGAAACAAGAACTAAGACAAAAATAATTACAATAACAATTTTAAACATTAATATATAAGTTCTAATCTCCTTGTAGTGTTTCACTTACATCACAGCGATCACGTCCACCATTAAACACCATAATATCACAACAGTCACTCTTAAGCCAAATAACATAAACAATTAAAATATACTCTAAAAAACTATACTAGATCCCGTATAAGAGACTTTTCTGCACGTTAGTCTCGGCCACGGCGAGACTTTGCGTTGTCGGCGAACGCCATCTCGCGAGATGCCGTCAACGATTGTGATGGCGCCAATCTACTTACAGCGCAGTGAAATTAAAGTCTCTTGTTTCACGGCGTTTCCTTAATTACAAAACGGCTGACCTTCGTGTAGCAACGCCATCCTACCACTCCCCAACCAGCCCATTGGGCCCTTTCTGAGCGATTAAGTACAATCAATTGATAGGGCACACGCATAGATTAATCAAAATTAGGACAGAAAGGAGACAAGGGGAAATATACACAAGCGAAGAAGAAGAAGAAGAAGAAGAAGAAGGAGAAGAAGAGAAAGAGAGAGAGAGAGAGAGAGATAATGACTGTGCGTGAGCACGCACACATATAAGCACTCATATTCACACATATATTTGCGTTTGTATTTCTATGTGGGTATGTGCTTATGAATCCATTTGGTGAAGAACAACGTCTACAAGTATGCAGAGGAGTTAAAGAGAGAGAGAGAGAGAGAGAGGGAGAGAGAGAGAGCATGCTCATAATAATGTCTGCACACGCATAAACAAACACACAAACATTTACAAATACAAACACACACACACACAAATACGCAAAACACACAAATGCACACACAAACACAAGCACAAAAACGAACAAAACGCACACATACACCAAAAAATACACATACACAAAGAAACAAGAACAAATACACATATACACATAAGGATACAAACACACTGACGCATAAACATATATACAAAAACACACACTCATATAAACTCATACGCGCATACACATTAAAACGCAATCACAAAAAATACACACACACACACGCGCGTGCGCGCGCACACTCAAACTCAGACACAGACTCATATACACATACACATACAAAGAGGTACGAATACACACCAACATGAAAAAAAGCACATACACACACACACACACACTCAAATACTGACACAAACACACATACAGACACACACACACTTGCACGAACACAAACACAAAAAAGACACACAGAGACACTCACACAACCACACACATATATACACACGAATACATGCACAAATACAAAAACAAAAACAAACAAAAAAATACATGCACATACACATGCACTCTCATATCTAGAAACATGCACACGCAGAGAGACACATGCAGAGAAATACACATTCTCATATTCACACACTCTTATACATCTTCTGATGGTGTATCAGTTTACTTGTACATTCATTATAATTTATTAAGCTTTTTTCCTTAGACGTGACACAAGACCGCATGAATAGGGTCTATATGAGACGCGAACTTACTCGTGAAGATTTACTAGTCTAGCTTGTTAACCATTATACCATCCGAGGTACCCAAATCGGCACATTTATCTTTTGGTTTGTTTGGGTTTTATAGCATATCAACCTTTGTAGGTTATTTAACGCCAAATCCATTTTTATTTAAATGAACAGTTCAATTTCAAACAATTCAGTTTAGTATAAGCACGCAGTTTTAATGTAAGTACACAGTTTAATTGTCAAAAACCTTTCTATTTCAAGTTATTCAGTCAAACAGTTCTAATTCAAAAATTTAGTTTAGCATAAGTACACAGTTTAAATATCAAAACAGTTCTATTTCAAGTAGTTCAGTTTAGCCAAAGTACGCAGTTTAGTTCAATTTGACCAATCAGGTGCTACTATTCCGGGCAAGGAGTGGACCTGGGAGCGATGGCAATGAAGGGGTGCTCCGCATTTCCCAAAGCTCCTGCATTATTGGAACTTAACCATCAGATTGTTTAGTGTCATACCTAAGACATTCGTTGGGGAGGGGTCTTACCCTTCTGCAGAGATGTAGTCAGTGTATTCTACAGCCCCAGCCGACTGGGCAAGCACATTTATCATGCGAATCTGAAATTCTCACTGTATAACCCTGCAGTCTATCTGATTTGATATTGCCACTGAAAATGGGTGCGTTAACAAAAAAGTATTGATTGGTTGATTTTAACGGCAGATCAATCAGTCTGGGGTTATTTTAGGACCATAGGTTCGGGAATCGCATTCAATGTACGTTTATATTTTCGTATTTTATGCAGTTGTTCCTTTAGAGCTTAAGTCTTAATTCTGAATTTGGTTTCCTGGTCTTTAAAGGTATAAGAGTTACCTTCTATACTTGTATCACATATTTTGCATCGATGATTTTTGCATTTGGTAGGATGTTGGAGTGGTGAGTATTCTTTTCAGATTTTTGGGTTTTCTCTGGCTTTTAATTATTTTTGTTGTGTCTTGTATTTCTTTGATTTTGTCTTTGCTTTCAATTTCTTCCAGATTTTTCATTATTTCCGGGAATAGTTCTGGATTATTTATGTTGTAGGTTGCGACGTATGCTAGGGATTTTTCGTTGATAGGATGTTAGTGAAGCCGCAGGTTTTACATCAGACTGTCTTTCTCTACGGTGGATGGTGTAACAAGATAAGAGTCCATCATTACCAGTTTTATATTAACGTCTCTCTCCTAAATTTGTCCGCAGCTCACGAATTTCCGGCTGCATAATAATCTGACTCCACGTCATGTTTGCAAGTTCTTTGCATGAGTCCAAGATAGGTCCACAAAGGAAGAAAAAGGCGAAAATGAAAAACTGAATTGATGTAGTTGAATAGAGTGTGTACGACACTTTGCAAAAATGGCATTTTGTGCAGTCCTCACATTCACTATGTAGATGACTAGTGAAATTCCCTTAGCTAAACCTAAAGCTGATCGCTGGTTTTCTCACTATCTGTTGTCTCCTCTTTTCTGTATCGGTTATATCTTGGTTCATTTCGTCAGCTCATCCCTGCATCTGTTCTGTTGTCCCCCCCCCCGCTCTTTATCTTTTCTGTGTCTATTCTGTTCTCTAGCAGACTGACTTTACATATGCAGGGGTGAACATTCCTATTTCTAGATTTTCAGCAACTCATAGACTGAACATAAAAATATTGCCAGACAATATGTCTTCAGAGATCCCTAAAAGGTCCTCTTACGAATATTGATTTTCCTTTTATATCACGGCTCCATTTATTTCTGACCATTTCCACTTACACTCGGGCAAGATTAACGGTTCCCGCCTAAAACACACATGACCACTCACACAAACATGTCTCGGCCCCTATATGGACATATGGCCCCTATATGGACATATATACACATACGTGCATACATACATCTGGTCAAGTCACAACCATGCACAAATATGTACACCCACACGCACACACACACACATATATACTCGCAACTACCCATACGCACACAGCACTACACCAGCGTTAGTAGTTTCACAAATTGATGATTCATCAAATTTTGCGATCCTCAGACCAAGTGAAACTCACTCGGTAGGTGTCCATTTACATATTGTTGGTGCCCGTGGTGCCATAGGAAATGTATATGGTGACACGAGTTCCAATTCTGGACGAAGCTGATTGCATTTAACATAGCACTAATACCCTTGGAAAAGGTTGGAATCCAATTATTCTCCCCCCCCACCAGCTATCGGTAAATAGTTGGGCAGACTGAGGTTCTTTTGCCTTGATGACGAACCCAGTCTCGGAGAAGGAAAACTATGAATTAAAACCTGTTAAACTTCGCTTAAAATTTGAACTTGGGTCAGAACCTACCGGTGCGGAGGGTTTGGTGAATACATACATACATACTGTTGTCTGCGGAATTGTCGAAGGGCTTGTCAGGTTTGTGAGGCAATTTGATAAAAGCACTCTGTTTTATATTGGCTATCTATAGCTAGAGTTAATTTTTATTTATAATCTATGGTCTCAAATTTATTATCATAATCATTATTATTATTTCTTGCTAGTTTTTTGACACCAGCGTTCTCTGATGGTCGTTCACAGGGGCTAAGGGACAGCAAGTCTCCCAAAGTCTCCAGGACTCTTCTCAGTATTCTGCTTGATTTTAACATTGCTGTAGTTTAAATGGTTTCGCTTTTTCATTTGATTTCCCATTCCCTCAGCCTTTTTTTTTCAAGCTTTTGGGAGTCGTTCCAAGTGCGCGAATTAGAATTGATATCATCGTTACTCCCATTTTCGACAACTTCATTTTAGTTGTTATAATTATTGTTATTATTATTATAGTTTCGGCCACACGTTATGAGTGGTCCTCACTTGCCAATAGGGATGTAAGTAAAGAATATATGATAACTGCAAGAAAACAAGTTTAATCATATTTACCCAACCCCACCGCTCGGGCAGGATATGACACAAGGTCAATTTTTAAGCGGAGTTTAACAGGTTTGAATTCAGAGTTTTCCCTCTCCTAGACTAGTTGCCTCACCAAGGCTGAAGAATTCAGTCTTCCCTACTATTTACTCATAGCTGGAGGAAGTATAATTGGATTCATACCTTTTTCAAGGGTATTAGTGCTATGTGAAATGCAATCAGTCTCGTCCATGATTTGAACTCGTGTCGCCGTGTCCATTTCCTAAGACGATAACCATTACACCACTGACACCTCCAACAAGTTTTATATTCTTCAAGAGACATCGGAAAGAGTTACTCCAAATGACGAATATGAAAAACTTGTTAACACCCATATAGAAGCCGCAGCAAATATACGTACAGTTGTTTTTTCTTTCCATTTCTGTTTCCGCGTTTTTATTGTTATCCTGTTTCTCCAAATTTTGTCAGTGTTGTTTCTAGTCACTGTGATTAATCTTTCTTTGTTCTCAATATATTCCACGAGTCCTTATATTGATGCATCCACGCAATCTTCCATTCAGGTGAGTCCTCTTCTTCTTGTTTTTCTTGAAACATAATCTGTCTATGCCATCTCTCGGATATAAGACCGTGTGCATCGTCATCAACTTTTTTGTCCGCGGGTCCATTTGTCCCTTGTCCATTTTAAGAATGGTCCCGAGTATCTTTCAAAGGATACTGCCCAGGTGTTATTTCTTTTGGCGAGATATCTGTTGCTGAGCTTGGTCACGAGGAGTTTTCTCGTTTGTCTGAGGTATCCTTTTCTAACTTTTTTTTTATCTCCACTTACTTGATGTTGTCCGCTTCCAATATTTTCTTAGTACTGGTAATTTTCCTTCTCTCCAAACGATCTGATTCTTCCCTTGAATTGTCAGTTCTATTCGTTCCGTTATTATTATAATTCCTTTCCGAGTTTTTCACGCCAGCGCTAGCCGTTGGTTTCTTACAGGAGTTTGAGCGACAGAAAATTTGCATAAGTCTCCAGGACTCTTCTCAGTATTATGGCCGATCTTAATAATGCTGTAGTTTGGATAGTCTCCCCTCGTCCTCTTGTTTTCAAGTCCTCAAGTCCTTGTACCAATCCTTTGGTGACTGTATCAAGTGCACCAATTACAATTGGTATAAAAATCACTTTCATGTTCCACAATTTGTTCAATTCCCAAGCAAGGTCCAGATGCTTATTTTTCTTTTTGGTTTCTTTTAATTTTACTCTACGGTCAGCTGGGACGGCAAAGTCCATAATTTCGCAAGTTCTCTTTTTTTTTCTTGATTATCACGTGGTCTGGTCGTCTGGCCGAGATTAAGTCATCCGTTTGTATGTCACAATCCCAGAGGAGTTTGTTCGTCTCATTCTTTAGGACAGATTCTGGGTTGTGTAGATACCATTTGTTCGCATTGTTATTATATTTATTATTAGTTTGAACTTTATTTTTAATTAACTTTATTTATCTGTTTATTCATTTATTCATTTTTATCATATGTATATATATATATATATATATATATATATATATATGTGTGTGTGTGTGTGTGTGTGTGTGTGCTTGAAAAGACATCAAAGAGTGAAGGAACTTGTTCTGCTTCAGATAATGATTGCAATCCTTTCTTTATAAAAGAAAAAATATTTTATATTTTTATGATTGATTGTTTTAACAGCATCTCAACCTATCAATGCTTATTTTATGCCGAGATGTTAGGGAATCGCGTTCATTCTACGTTCATATTTAGATTTTTGTGCCGTTGAATTTTATTTTATGATATCAAGTATTCCTATATAATACAAATAATTTGTCCTCAGTTATGGTTTCACTTATTCTTTTTCATTATTAATGATTTTCAAACAGATCTAAACCACTACATGGATTTTTTGTGTACGGTCCTATCGAATAGGAATAAATTCTAAGCATTTCTAATCAGATGAAACCCAAATAAGTACAACTGCTCCAGGGAGTAATGTTAATGAAGGAGTACTCCACACTTTTCTATATCTCCAGTACTGGAACCTCAGTACTGAATACAGTTTAATATCATGCTAAGAACAGCCCATTTTAGGAGATGGGATCTTAGACTTCTTCAGGGGATACCGTCAGCGTATTCTAAACCCTAAGATAAGAATAATTCTTATGTGTATAGTAACAGATTATAAAGCGTTGTTGGCGACCTTGGTAGAAGGAAACCCGAAGGCTCCCTTTTTGATAGCTACAACACCGAGTAATAGGGGAGGGCGCTACTCCATTAATGTCTTTATTCACTCTGTTTCCAACCGAAAAAGACATCGACACGCGGCTAACGAAGGCATGGACAGCTAGCGATAAGCTATCGATCATATGGAAGTCAGACCTAACCGATAAAATGAAATGCAGTTTCTTCCAAGCAGTATTGATACTGCTATATGGATGCACTACTTGGACGCTAACAAAACGGCTGGAGAAAAAGCTAGACGGCAATTACACAAGAATGCTGCTGGCAATATTGAACAAGTCCTGGAGGCAACACCCCACAAAGCACCAACTATACGGCCACCTACCTCCCATCACGAAAACTATCCAAGTTAGACGAACCAGACATGCAGGAAACTGCTGGAGAAGCAAGGATGAGCCCATAAGTGATGTACTCCAATGGACCCCCACATATGGCCGAGAAAAAGCAGGACGATCAGCTCAAACATACATACAGCAGCTCTGTGAGGATACGGGTTGTAGCCCTGAAGACCGGCCAGAGACGATGAACGATAGGGAAAAATAGTGAGAGAGGGTCAGGGATATCCGTGCTGGCGGCACGACATGATGATGATGATGATTTTTGAGCACCTGAAACTAATCAAACATCAAAAGGCTCTTTTTTTTTATTCATCTACAACATTTGTACGCACAATAAGTCCTGACTTTTTTTTTCAATCAATGTTATTGCACCTTTATTTCTTTGGTGAACTTCTCTATTCATAAAGATCTTTGGGGTGTTTTATCTTAGAGTTAAAACATTGAACATTTCCAAAAAATTTTTATTGTTTGTTTTATGTAATATTCAGATGTTTTCAACCAGAATTCAGTATTTTAGGATTTCAAGTGTTTTGTGTTTGTTGAGAGGATTTCTAATTTCGTCTGGATTTACGTTCCTTCGTTTGTAAACAAGAAAAATATTGTTTCTTTTTTGCTGGTGTTGTTACTGTTTTTAATTTTTTTTTAATCATAAATTCTTTTTTTGTTTTTTCTTAACCTAAAGGTATTAAGGGAAAATGGGTAAACACACACACACACACACACATATAAATATATATATATATATATATATGTATATATATATATTACATGGTGGTGACTGTGACCCTAGGTTTCATGCTTTACGTATTCATCAAACAGAGTCATATAAACGATGAATGAGTAAAGTGTGAAATCTAGGGTCACAGACACTACAGCCATCTTTTATGTGTTTATTGTTGAACATTTCCCAATTTTTAAAATTGTAATTGATTATGTCTTTCTTGTTTTAATACCACTCTTTATTCGCCTGAGCATTCCCCACTTCTCCTTTTCCTTTCCTTTTCTTTTCCCTTTTTCCTTTTCTTCCCCTGTTCCTCTACTTCCTTTTTTATTTATGTAAAAGGAAAGCCATATTTGCCGATTTCACTCCTTCCCCCCTAAAAAAAAGAATGTTAGTCCTTTGATGGGAAATAAAAACCTGTCGAAATAAATTTATGATGGCACTATAAATGTGGTTGACTTTTTTCCATTTTCGTTTCAGATATATACTAATATATACATATTCCTATATATATATATATATATATATATATATATATATATATATATATATATATATATATATATATATATAGAGAGAGAGAGAGAGAGAGAGAGAGGCGCTCGTGGTGTAATATTATCTTCGTAGGAAATGGGAATGGCAACTCGAGTTCAAATCCTGGGCGAGATTGTTTGCATTTCCAACGGCGCAAATACCATTAGGAAAGGTAATTAATCCAATTAGTCTCCTCTCCAGTTTGGGGTAAATAGTTGAGCTGACTGTGCTCTCAAAACTTGCTATGGAAACAAGTCTAAGGGAAGGAAAATTTTGAATTCAAACTTTTTAAACTCCGTTTAAAAATTGACCTTGTGTCACACCATGCTCGTGTGGAGGGGTTGGTAAATACATACAGCCATACATGCAGCATTGGTTATTCTTGATATTGCATGGTCGGCAAAATTTAGTGGATTTGATTGTGGGTTTCTTATGGATTACTTTATTGTTTAGCATGTGGTTGCTATTTATTATTTCTCTGATGATATTTGAGAGCCGATGAGTTGTTGAAAAATACCTTCTAAGTTGGCGTTTAGTCTCAAAATGTCTCAACAGATATTGATTATGTGGGCTAGTGATGGGAGAGTGTTGCTGAATGTTGTAATGAGTGGTATGCAATTCATCTTCACTGTCGGTCTATATATATATATATATATATATATATATATATATATATATATATATATATATAAGATGGTTGTTGTAGGTTCAAAGAAAGAATAAATAAGGATATATTTAAAATAGGAAGGTCTCTTTCTATCTATCTCTCTCTATATATATATATGTATATATGTGTGTGTGTGTGTGTGTGAAGAGGGAGAGCGTAAAAGAAGGAAAGAGAGTAAAAGAGAGATACGGACTAAATCAACGGAGGAAAGGGTGAGTTGCTAAAATAAAGCATAACTAAAATCATGCCGAAAACACTGCCGACGTCTTCATTAATATTTATAAACCTTCAGTGTCGACTCATCCCGAGAGCCCTAGCCGTATTGTCAAACTTTCTTCAGTCCCTAAAGAACCGATATCATCCTGATAGAACGTAATCTTTCTATAGCTTTTCGTCCCTTTCCGTCCTTTTTTAATGTGTTACATCGGAAAGAACCATCGGAGGACGAGATGTCTGATGCCTTATCAACGCAATCCGTGAACGCTTGTCGTGTGACAAGGCAAAACGATAATGTAGACAATTCTGACATCGAAAATATCTGAACGAGACACTTTGACGGGCAAAACGACAATCCGTCCTCGCTAAAATTGTGTATAGCTTACAGGACAGGGGATTGTCAACAGGGAAAAAAAAAAGAAAGAAAGAAAGAATGGCGCGATAAAAACAAATAGGAATGCCTATCTAAGTCTGCAGCAGCTTACACACACACACACACACACACACACACACACACACATATATATATATATATATATATATGTGCGTGTGTGTGTGTGTGTGTGTATCTGTGTGTGTGTGTGTATGTGTATCTGTGTGTGTCTGTTTGTTTGTGTTTTATGGCATATCAACCTTTGTAGGTTATTTAATGCCAAATCCATTTTTTTTTTACAAATTATCAGTTCTATTTCAAACAATTCAGTTTAGCATATTCACACAGTTTAATAGTCCAAAACATTTCTGTTTCAAGTTACACAATTTTGTCAAATAGTTCTAATTCAAACAATTTATATATTTATAGTTTTTATAGTTTTTTTTTATATATTTATATATTTATAGTTTTTTTTACACACAGTTGGATGTCGAAACAGTTCTATTTCAAACCATTCAGTTTGGCGAAAGTAGATTTTCAATGTCAAAAACAGTTCTAATTCAAAAAATTCAGTTTAGAATAAGTATGCAGTTTAAATATCAAAACAGTTCTATTTCAAGTAATTCAGTTTAGCATAAGTACACATTTTAGTTCTATTTGACCCATAGATTGGACCCTATCCGGTGCTACCACTCCGGGCCAAAGTAGACCTTGGAGCAATGGAAAAAAAAGGGCTACTCCACATTCACCAAAGCGGCAGCATTACTGAAACGTCACCATCAGATCGTTTAGTGTCATGTCAGGACAATCGTTACGGGGAAGAGGGCCTTACCCTTATGCAGAGATGCAATCGGACTTTTCTACAGCCCCAGCCGACTGGGCATAAGAAATAGAGAGATGGAAAATCTCACGAAAGCGTATTTACACTTTCTTAGACAATAAATGTCGTCGGAAAAGATTAGTCACCAGAATTGGATCAAAACACCACAAAGGAGATTGGTTCTGAAGTAAAACTGGAAATGAAGGTTGTAAAGTGAACGATATCCAAAGACTGATACGTATATATATATATATATATATATATATATATATATATATATATATATATATATATATATGTGTGTGTGTGTGTGTGTGTGTGTGTGTGTGGTGATATTTCCAACTGTAGAATAAAAATAAAAGACTATAAAATTCAGGACTGAGGTTCATGTTTGTGCCGATTCTACCTCACTTGAAAATCGACTACGCGAAACTCAGAGTTATGAGTTTTCATCCTTTTTTTTAATTATTTTGTTTACTTTTATAGTTGAAAATATCGGGTTAAAGCTTTGAATTTTCGTGCATAGAGCTCTACATTTTATTGGTTTAAAACGGTTTTATAGGAAATTTTGTGAGTATGTGTCTGTGTGTCTGTGTGCGTATGCGTGTGTGTGTGTGTGTGTGTGTATTTGCCTTTTAGTCTCTTTCTTCTTCTTTTTCTAGTCCCTCCTCTTCTTTTCTTTCCTCTCCCTCTCTTCTCTCTTCATCCCTATACTTTTCTTACTCTTTTCTCTCTATCTCTCTTTTCTCTCTATTTCTTCTTTCGGTAATTTTTCCTTTCTACCTAATACTTTAATCAAGCTTTATCTTGACTTTCTCTTTTTCGTCTCTTGTTATCCATCAGTCTATGTTTAACACCTGAAGACTCTCTCTGACTCTCTCTCTCTCTCTCTCTCTCTTTATATATATATATATATATATATGCACATAATTGAAGAGAAAACATAAAAAATCCGTTTGGTCTATTAGGTAAAATAAAAAGCGTATTTTTAATATGAATCTTTTTTCCCTGTACAGTGCAGGTGTATATCTAAAATGAAGGCAGCTATCAACGTCTCCAGAAATATTTAACAGAAAGAACAAAATATTTTATCACGATAATATGTTTCTTTAATAGCCAAACTAAAAAGTTGGAACTCTCATATCATTATCAGCAGATAATGAACTTTTTCATTACATCGTGTAACACAAATTTTGTTCTTGGATAGTATATGTTAATTATTCCTTGCCTAGATCATACGAGGTGCATTCAATAACTTTCCAGACTTTTTTTGTACAGGCATTTACAATTGTCGTAGAATCTTGAACATTCACTATGTTATTGTTATACATCTTATGAGATGACAGGCCAATCTTTAGGATTTCAGGTTTAAATCAACAGCTACAGCAGCAATTGGAATACATCCTACTAAAGCCTGATTGTCACAGCTGGTGAATTTCAAAATGCAATCTGGACATGAGGACACTTTAGAAGAACAATATGCAATGAAATTCTGTTTTAAACTTAGAAAAAATGCCACAGAAACGTATGGAATGCTTCAGACTGCTTTTGGAGCATCTTGCATGAATCGAGCATCAGTTTTTGAGTGGCATAAGAGATTCAAGGAAGGTAGGGAGTCTGTGAGGGATGATGAGAGGTGTGGGAGGAGTAAGGAAGTCAATACACTAGAGTTTATTGGCCGAAATGGTTAGGTTTAAGTTTACTATGTTGAGGTTTCAGGAAGAGATTCTGTCGGAAGAGGCCAGCACTCTTTAAATCGGGTCAGTGGCATTTCCACCAGGACAATACACCAGTCCACAATTCCATCCTTGTCACAGACTATTTTAGCAAGATGGGCATCAACACAGTTCCTCATCGTCCAAGCCTTGCTCCTTGTGACATTTGCTTTTTCTCTAAGCTCAGAGACTGTCGTTATCAGACAATTGAGGAGATGAAAGAGGCTGTGACGAAGGTCATTGACACGCTCACACAAGAGAACTTCGATGGGGCCTTCCAGCAGTTGTTGGAACGGTACAAAGGGGACTAGAGTTTCATATGTATACGATCAATAAAAGTGCCCATACGAAAAGAGTCTGGAAACTTCTTTAATGATCTTCGTAAAAGTAAAGAAAATGACTTTTATTCCCTTTTCTTTTTCTCTTACGTATAAAGAAATTTAGAAATATTTTTCCTGCATAAAACGTGAGGATTTACTGAAAGTGTGCGTAAATAAGATAGGATAGTGTAGAATCCGATTCAACAGTGCTTTCTAACTGTCAGTTTCTCGCCTATACAATCATCGGACCAAATGCTGTTGACTCATGAATTCACGATTCTAATTTCAGTATATATTTAGATATATGATCTTTTACTGATATTAAGCACTTTTTATTCATAAATATTGCAAATTCTGTGTGTGTGTGTGTGTGTGTGTGTGTGTGTGTGTGTGTGTGTGTGTGTGTGTGTGTGTGTGTGTGTGTGTGAATATAGGGATAAAATAAAACAAATTCTTACCAAATCTTCCGAAATGAAACCATTCCAAACTATTCAGTTAGTCTAATGAAAATTCAGTAAATTTACACTTTTGTTTCAAGGAATCCACAGAACTATAGTTTATATTAATGATTATTGACCTTTCATAAGTTTTTTTACGTAAACAAATAGAATAAGATATATTCCTTAATTTGCTTCTTGGAGGATGCTGATTCTTAGTGAAATAATCCCGAATTTAATTACAAGTTCCAATGTGGTATAATATTTATCCGACTTCCCACTAAATCCACAGAAATGTTATTCATATCAATGATTATTGAAATTTCATTCAGTTTAATTACAAATAAAATACTTCATATTCCTCTATTTGGTTCTTGAAAGAGGAAGATTTATAATAAGTCTATTTCAAGTGAAATAATGATGAATTTCAAAAGTTCCAATACGGTTACCAAAATAAACGGGTGCTTTGTATTTAATTTGGCTGATCTCACAGGAACATAGTGACTTGATCATAAGTTTTTTCAAGTAATTGATATAAAGCAATTATAATATTATTGCTCAATTAGGAATAAAAATCCAAACAATAAACAAGATTGTTTTAATTGATAAATCTCTTAAATGTCACTTAAATTAATACATTTTGTGACATAGTGTAAACCATTTATAATAGGCTGTGTATTAAATTTAATGAAAACATTTCATTCGCTGAAAAACTGAAAAATGCGCTTAAATTTGTTCTAAGAAGATAAAAAAAATCTCTAAAGAATAAAATTATGAAATTGCCTTGAAGCAATCAGAAGATAGAGTCATCAAACATTTACTTTTCTGGACGTGACTTTAAACTTGAAAAATAAATTTTTTTGTTTGACAAAAAGCAGAATAATGCTGTTGGTTACTTTATCAAGTTTTTCAATCAGCCCATTGGTACATGTAGAACAAATCCCTAAATTGCTCAGTAAACTCAACAACAAATATATTTTCAACCATGCAAAAGCGGAAAATGAAACAAAAAAAAAAAAAAATAATGCGCACCCTACTCAGCTGATGATTATGAATAAAAGAATTAGAAATAATTACAAAACGAATTAAAAAAACTAACAAAAGAAGACAGATATTATCTGGTTCAAATTGCATTTTAACAACAGAACTAAAATTCAAATAACGTTCACTAAACCCCTCCATAAAAAAAAAACAAATTGCAAAAAACTATTCAATAGAAATTCTCTAGAAATCAGTTACAGTTGTACAAAAAACATACTACAATAAAAATAAATGCAACAACGTACTAGATAACCGTAGTGCAAGTGATCTCCACGCACTGCAAATATAGATATAAAGATGACTCCATTGTGGATGGCAAATGTTCAATACAGAATCTTACTGGAGTTACCGAAGGAAGTTGGAACTAGTGTTTTAATACTCATAAAACATCTTTCACGAGGAACTTACAATACCATTTCAGTATATATGGTATCAAAAAAATAAAAGTGAAGAATCTCCAAGAGTTGAAATTGATAAAAAAGATGTACGTGCGTAATAAAAAAAAAAACTGCTAATGATATTTTCTCCTGATCAAGATTGCTTATTAATAAAATCCGAATTTATTTCCAAGTGTAGGCAAGAAAATAATACAAATAGGAATTCAGAGTTTTCCTGAGGATCGTAAATATACACATACATGTGTATGCTTGTATTCACGATCCTCAGGCAAATTTTGGAAACAACACACACACACACACACACACACGCACGCACACAAATGTACGTGCGTGTATTCAAAGGAAAATGTAGAATTCTTGTGTAGCTCTTATCTGGATTTTTCTCCGTGCGTTTCGTTAGCGTTCTGGTGGTTCATCCTTACAGTAGTATTGACTCAGTCACGGCTCGGAAGAAATAACGTTTTGTTTTATCAGATACGGTTAATTACCTTCTATCTCACAAATCATCCGAGTGAGACAAACAAGAGATGATGGGTACTGCTGGTGATTTAAGTGACGTTCTTCTGTTAACTCCCAGGGACACACCAGTATTGGCCGACCGGCGAAGACATATTCATCAGCTCTGTAGACTTACTAGATGAATTCTAGAAGATCTGCCGGGAGCGATGGACGATATGAGCAGTTGCCGAGGGAGACTCAGAAAACGCCGTGCTATCAGCACGAATTGATATATATATATATATATATATATATATATATATATATATATATATATGTATATATATATGTATATATATATACAGATAGATGTACACACACACACTCATAGATGATTGACCAATTTTAATGGAATGTCAATCCATAAGGGGCTATATTGTATCTGAAGGTTAGGGTTAGGGAATTGCGTACATTGTACGTTTATATTTTGAATTTTCTGTGTAGTTTCTTAAGTTTTCATAGTTATATCATATCATTGCCATTACTCCAATATCCACTTTGACTCGAACCTGTTAGGTTCCCATCTATGGATCAAATAGAACTGTTTAATCTTTTACAACACTTGAAACTGTGCGCGAACAAATGACAAATATTGAATTGAATTTTAGCATTGGATAGAAATACTTGAAACCATTTAACCGTGAGCAAATAGAATTAGCATTAGATAACAATACTTGAAATGATTTAACTGTACGCAAACAATAAATAGCAATACTTAAAACTATTGAACGGTGTGCAAATAAACGAGCTTTGGCTCGTTTAAAAATAATGTTACCTATGAACTATTCATTTACAAATTATATATATAATATATATGTATAAACAGGATTTGGCTTTAAATAACCTACCATATTTTATATGCCATGAAACACATCCAAACCAGGGTCCTACTATGATGAGCTGATAAAACAAAGTTTAGTAAATGTCTATCGATATTTTATTAACACGACATATTAAAACTTTTATTTTTGTTTTTCGATTCCAGAAAATCGAAAAGACCATTTTTTCTTTTAATCTCTGCTTTTGCATTGAGAGAACTGAAAATTTACCCATTTTCCAGACCATTCCAGATAAATTCAGATTCGGGTATTTGACAGAAAAACTAACAGAATTTATTAAACGTCTTGTTCAGTTTTGTATAACTTTAGTATAAATATATGCACATTTTTTATTCAGATCTTCTGTAAATGGAAATATGCAAATTTGCTTGTATTAACATAGGAAATAGGTTAATTTCTAAATTTCATCATTCTGGGCACAGTGCAAAGTTTAAAGGCAATTATGGCTATTTTCTATACTTTTACGACATAAGAAATTATATATATGATCAAGAAACAAAATTTGTTGAAGCGATGGACTGTGGAATCGTAGTAAGCGAGTTCGTACTCCAGTCGCGCTATTACGTTCACTTTCGGGCAAATACCCTTGGGAAAGGTATGAACCCCCTTATCCTCCCAGCTATGGGTTAAATAGTACCGCTACTGTTCTTCTAGGAGAATGGCTTTGGCATTAAATAACCTAAAAAGAGTTGATATGCCATTAAACAAAGACACCAAACCAAAATTTGTGTTGCATATTGTTAACGACGAACATTGATGTGCCATCAAACAAAGAAACTGAACTATCTTGATATCCAGGGCACAAACGCTAATTTTAAATGTAATCATCGTCATCATCATCATCATATCGCGCTGGTAGCACGGATATCCCTGACCCTCTCTCGCCACTCCTCCCTATCGTTCATCGCCCTAGGTAGGTCTTCAGGACAACATCCTGTATCCTCACATAGCTGCTGAATGTACGTTCGAGCTGGTCATCCTGCTTTTGCGCGGCCATGTGAGGGGATCCATAAAAGTACATCTCTTATGAGTTCATCTCTGCTTCTCCAGCAGTGTCCTGCATGTCTGGTTCGTCTAACTTGAATAGTTTTCGTGATAGGGGGGCAGGTGGCCGTACAGTTGGTGTCTTCTGGGGTGTTGCTGCCAGGACTTGCTCAAGATTGCACGCAGCATTCTTGTGTAATTGCCATCTAGCTTCTTCTCCAGTCGTTTTGTTCGCGTCCATGTAGTGCATCCATATAGCAGTATCGATGTGACCGCTGCCTGGAAGAAACTGCGTTTCATTTTATCGGTTAGGTCTGATTTCCATATAATCGATAGCCTATTGATAGCTGTCCATGCTTTCGTTAACCTCATTTCGATGTCCTTTTCGGTTGATTCGACGCTGCTT
This sequence comes from Sepioteuthis lessoniana, assembly GCA_963585895.1. Lineage (NCBI taxonomy): Eukaryota > Metazoa > Mollusca > Cephalopoda > Myopsida > Loliginidae > Sepioteuthis > Sepioteuthis lessoniana. The sequence continues at coordinate 3,884,245 of OY757923.1, read as the reverse complement.
CCTAGGTACGTGAATTTGTCTACTAGTTTAAGTGGGGTTCCTTCTAGAGTGGAGATGTCCCCCGTTTGGTTATAGCACATATATTCTGTTTTGTGTGCATTAACATAGAGGCCTATGCTTGCTGCTGCTCGTTCCAAACTATGCAGTAGTGTTTCGGCTTGGTCAGGTGTATTTGCCAGTATCGCTATGTCATCGGCGTAGTCGGCGTCGGTAATTGTTGTTGCGGGGTACCTTCTGCTTCTTTTCTTCGTCAGTTCGAAGCCATTCTCTTTGATTTTGTCAATCGATGTTCTAAGTACGTAGTCTAGACAAATGATAAAGAGGTACGGGGCCAGCGTGTCCCCTTGTAGTACTCCTGCTACAATGTCAAAGTATTCTGTGTCTCCATCCGGTGATCGTACTTTTACTTTAGTGTTTCTATAGAGAATCGTTATTGCCGCTACGGTTTCTTTAGGTATGCCGTACGCTAGTAGGATTTGTTCCATCTTTCCTCTGTGAATGGAGTCGAAAGCCTTGGTAAAGTCGACAAATATTAATGTCACTTGTAGGTTCTTTGCCCGTACACCTTCAAGGATTCTGCGGATGGTTAATATTTGTGAGGTCGTGGATCTATTTCTTCGGAAGCCATTTTGGTTTTTTCTAAGTATGTTTTAAACATTAGCAATTAAGAAATAACACATAGTATCCAAGAACAAAATTTGTCTTACGCAGTATTTACCCTGGGCAAAAATAGCAGAGTTTGAGGGGAATTATGTCCATGTTCTATACTTTTAAAATATAAGTGTTTAAAAATAACATATTATCCCGGAACAACATTTGTGTAACATAATGTTATTAATACCATTGCCAATTGCCAGAGAATATGAATACAGCCACTTAGCAGGGTTTTGCAGTAAAGTTGATTACATCCAAAAGACTCAGTCAAAAATGGGAAAATAATGGCATATTGAGAAGACCAACTCTTTCTTAATTTACAGAGGAAACCGCGAGATATGACTTTTGTGAAATCTTAACGATCCTACGAACATGAGAATAAGGAGAATGTTATTTCAAAACAAAATTTCAATTCCAAACATTTTCTCTGACCTATAAAAAAGGTTTTTGTTTTATTTTTTCTGTACACTCCAGTCTGCTTGATGCTGTGTATTGAACTCTGGACTTTATTATCTTGACTTGTTAACTCAAACAACGATCTACTTCTGTAATATTCCCACGTCACTGGTCATAAAAATGAATACAGCTTACTTGAGACAATGCGGCCACAGTACACTACATACAATATGACCACAGTAGTCAGATAATCAACAAATAATAATAATAATAATAATAATAGAAGAAGAAGAAGAAGAAGAAGAAGAAGAAGAAGAAGAAGAAGAAGAAGAAGATTTATTAAAAGAAAATGTCGTAAGTTGAAAATGGAGGTGGGATAAAAAGTAAGTGCATTAGCAGCAGCAGCAGCAGCAGAAACCAGTAATAGAAGAAGAAGAAGAAGAAGAAGAAGAAGAAGAAGAAGAAAGAGGAGGAGAAGGAGGGGGAGAAGGAGGAGGAGGAGGAGTTCCTTTTATCTTTTAATAATGTTTAAAGATTCGTTTTCCATTTCATTACGTCTCAACACTCAATC